>PVIY010001501.1:76974-149373 GCA_004026745.1 Myrmecophaga tridactyla
CTCTTCCCAGGCAGAACATGCATTCTCATAAGTTTTGGTCCTTGGTGTGTTCCTAAAAGGACAGGATCATCTGACTGTGAGTATGACTTGAGTTTAGTCTGTCAGTTTGGAGGCTGACAATCTCAAATCCTTTAAGCTCTGTGGATACCTAAAGATAATATTAAGGGCCCTCAAGAACTTTATTTCTTAGATGGTGTACAGGTGGGGAAGGGAGTACAGTCAGTGCAAACTAGGGTCTGTAGTCAACAGTAGCATTGTAATATGCTTCTACTGAATGTAACAAAGGCACTATGCCAAAACTAGATGTCATTAGGTGGGGAGTAGGGAGCATGGGGGAGGGGTACGGATTCTTTGTGGAAGTAAAGGAAAGGTCTTCATATAGAGTATGGTGGTGAAGACGTCTATACACTTAGGTTGGATTGAATGAGATATGAATAAAACTAAAAAAAGAATTTATTTCTTTATATCTGGGGAAAGGAATAGTTTTAACACTTAAAATGCTTTCCTACTAATAATACTGTATTTCTAAAACATTTTAGTCAGAAGACATTCAAATCGGTGGATGCTGGGGCCCTGACAGTAAAATGTTTTGAAGTAAATTTCCTGAATTGCGTCTCTCCTGTGGGCTCGGAGTCTATGTGAGGGAGCGTGCACTGTAGGGCCTGTGCTTTTACAGCCCAGGGATGTAGGGTATTCTGCTACAGGAAACCCAGACTGGGGCTGCTACAGGGCCCTCCAGCTTTAGGAGGTTGGGGCAAGGCAGGAAATGATGTCTCTGCTGCAAAGTTCAAGCTGTTTCTCCTTTCCAAGTACAATTCGCCGTGCCTTACCTGGACTGTTATTTCGACTTAGCTCTTAGAAGCACAGCAATACAGTACATGCTCACAGGCCAATTGTTAGAGCTGGATTTTCTCTTAGTGGAGGCTGAGCAGTTCAGCTCAGCCACCCAGTTCCCAGGCTTTCCACCTTTGCTTGTCCTCTAGAGGGGGCTGGTCTGGTCGAATTTGAGGTTAAGAGTCAGCATGGTTTGGGAGCTGAGGAGGGCTTACTGTTTTCCACTGGTCCTTTTCCACCATCACAGGGATGTGGGTATCATGCCAAAGTCCACCCCAACCCATTCTGGAATGAGAAGCCCAGAAGTCCACCTTGCTAGCTCCCTCTTCCGCAGACTCCTCTTACCTTCAGGGTTGTAGGATTCTTGCTTAAACTTTCTCTCTCCCCGCCTTACTCCAGAATACATTGAACCCTGCAGCCTGGTGTGCTCAGCTCTGCCTAGGCTGATCTTCACCAAACTCGCCATACTTGTTCCTCTTACTACCCACCGGGTACCTCAGGCTTTGACCCTAGACCTTTGGCCACACCAGGCACCCTCGCCCGCATTTGGGTCCTTGCCCCATCATGCATCTTACTAATGTGTCCTCTCCCCATTTTCCTCCAAGACCCAATTCTAATGCCATCACCTCTGTGTGTCCCCCCGCCCATGCAGATTGCCCCTGTACTGTCCCAGCCCTTTCTTCCCATTGTACCACGACATACCTTTATCATACGTAGCCTATGCTGCATGGACGTGCTGTTGTCTGTCTCTTTCTTCCATTTAGGTACCATCTGGCTTGGTCCTCTCAATCCCCCCAGCATAATAGGTATTTGGCAAATGTTTTATGGGATAAGTATAAGTTACTCATTGTGCAGCTTGGCTTCAGGCCACAGTGACTGCAACAAGCTGTGAAGTTGACTCTTTCTGTTGCTTTGTGGGGAACATCTACTTGGCTTCACCCTCTCCTCTGATGGCAAAATTTCTTTTCCTATTTCACTGCTATTACAACCCTTAGATCATCTCTTTTGGGGCTCATCCCCACCTTAAAGGGTCAAAAGAGCTGCCAAAAGGAATTTGAAGGAAGCTTCTGCTTGTGTGTGAGTGGGTGGTGTTTTTCTCATTGTTTTGAAGGCCTGCTCCCATCCCAAAAGGCCACTCCTAGGCCAAATATGGAGGGAAGTCACTGGTGTCCTGCTGGGCATGTGGGCACCCACCCAGGAGCCATGTAATTTTACCAACCTCATCTGCTGCGCTAGCATTCAAGCTGCCAGATCTCAACTCAACACCTTGTGCCTGTCAACAGTCTGCCTGGTGCCTCCACCCCAGGCCAGAAAACCTTTTTCTCAAGGTTAAAAGTGGCCGACCTTTGACAAGTAGCATTAGCTAAATACCATGCTCCTTAAAGGGGAAGATCCCAGTTGTGGTTTGCTGGTTCTTAATTGGTGATGGAGCAGGAGCAGGCCCTCTGTCCCACCCTGTGTCCCAAGCAGGAGGTTTTGTGGATGAAGGCCTAAGAGCAGTCATCATTAAAATAGCCACCTTTGAAAATGTGTGCTGGAGAGGGCATCCAGTCTGCGGGCCAGTAGGCACCAGGGCCCATGTGGTCAGACAGCTTGTTGGCTCCCACACAGGCAGTAGCACCCCTACCCCACATGCAGCACACTCCTTGTCATGTGTGCAACAAGAGAGCTGACAAAATGACAAGGACAAACACCAATCATTAAATGCCCGGACTTGTTCTTTTAATATAGGGGTGACGGTCCAAAGATCGACTTGGTGGGCAGTTCACTCTCTGGTATCCTGGACAAGGACCTCTCGGATCGCAGCAATGACATCGGTGAGTAAGGAGCATGCTGTCGCTTCTCTTGCAGCATTATGTAAAACCTGCAGAGCTCTAGCTTGCCCCTTCAGGCTGAATGAGGAGATATTTCTTGCATTTGGATGCAAACTTCACAGTCCTCAGTTGGTTTTCTGCACTGCAATCTTGTGAAGAAGGGAAGTAACAGTGGTTTTCACATTAAAACAAAATTCTTGGGATTTTTATTTACCCTGACTTTTGGAGGAATTCCTTGTAAGGTCTAATGAAAAGAATTGATGTTTAAGCCTTTTTGTAAAAGTGGACATTAGCACTTGGGTTCATATTTCCTAAGGATTTATATATGTAGTCTAGAAGGATGAATGGTCAAAATGCAGTGGCAGAGTTCACTATCGTTATAGCACTAAGTGTTTTGAATTTGAGCTTAACATGAACATTGGTGTGCTAATTGCCATTCAGTTCAGAAAATGAGTGTATTTTCCCAAAGTCAAAACATCACCATGCAATAAATGGGAACGGAGCTAAAATCCATGGGAAAACCCATCCAAGGCCCTTTGGGGATGTGTATGGGTGGAATAAGGTCACGTCCATGCAAGTGGGGGCTGCTGTTGTAGCCCCTGGTGGTCTCACTTGGGTGACAGCCCTTTTAAGATGTCCAAATTCAAGGACTAAGATTTTTTGGGTTTGATTTTTAGCTTTTCATCTTTTATTTCTAGTCATCATGGTTGTTAGCATTTTCTCATATTCAGCATAATATAGAGAGCTGCATTTTGGAATTTGGCTCTTTAAAGATTAAACTTTTTATCTTGAGATAATTGTAGATGCACATATTCTTGAAGGAAATAATATGGAGAGGTCTCATGTACCCTTTGCCCAGGTCCCCAGTGGTAACATCTTGCAAAATGTTAGTACAATATCACAACCAGGATATTGACCTTGATACAATCCACCAAATTCATCAGATTTCCCCAGTTTTATTAGTATGCATTGGTGTGTTTGTGTATTTAGTTCTACCACATGTGGGTTTGTGTATCCACCACCGCAGTCTAGATATCGAACTTTTCATGACCACCGGGATCCCTCACGTTACCCAATTATAACCACATCCAGCCGCCTCCTCTCCACCTTCCCTAGCCCTTGGTGACCACTATCAGAGACTGATTCCCCATGGAATATTTTCAGCAGCATCTGCAATGTGGTGGTTCAATTTAGAAACAGATGTCCGACAGTCAGCAGGGCTTGCTATAGGCAGCAGAGAGCCTAAGGGGAACATCCTCCTCACCTGCAGGTACTCCTCTGTGTGGGTGCTCTTTTCTTCTGAACTTGTTTAATAGAGTTGCATCTTTGCCACTGCTGACCTGTGTTCTCTGGTCTGATCTTGTGAAGGCTTAGGGGTAGGATGTTCATTTGTAATGGTAAATACCAAAAGTAGTTGCCCTCTTTCTAGAAACTGTTTTGCATCCTCAGTAAGCCTTTGAGAAGCCTAGGCAAAAAGCATAGCCAAGAACTTCTGACAGCAAAGGCCAGTGCAGTAGTAACAGAAATGCTGGCCTGCTGGAGCTTTTGACCTGGTGAAAGGGCAGGGAAGAGCAGAGCAGTAATTGGTTATGAATGAAAAGGAGTAGTCAGAATGAGCCCGATTAAGTTCTGGTTCTACACTGCAGTTTAGTATTTGGGTCCCATTTTAAGCCAGGGCAGCTGATTGGCGAAGAGTTGATAAAGGTAATGTGAGATTTCACATAGAAAGTGAGGCTTTCTCCCACCTTCAGAATACATAGGGCTGTTTGTCTTGCTTGTTAAGAGCGTTGGCCTTTAACCCTTGCTTTCTTTGGGTCTAGAGAGCTCTTAGGTGGCTGTCTTCAAAATATGAATCACATTTTTTTCAGTCTGACAATCTGGCTTGGAGATATTAAGGGCATTGATCAGTGTATGTGTGTAGGGGAGATGTTAGTCTGTGGAAACTTTTCATACTGTGGAAACTAAGTACCAGTTGTATGTATTCAAGAGCTGAGAAAGACTATGCAGAGGGTTGATTCTCTCTCACTTCACCAAGAAGACATTAATCCCTAAAGACTATAATCCCTCAAGGTAATAATTTAATTAATTTGTTACTTGTATGGAAAGAAACAATGATGGGCAGCCATGTAAACAACCAGTAAATACTTGAGGACTTACTATGTGCCAGGCTGTGTGGATATAAAGGACCTCACCCACAGTACTTGCCTTCCAGGGCAAATGAGATGGCATTTGCCCCTGAGATAGCAAATGAAGAGAGAGGTAATAGCACAGGTTCAGATGCATGGTAGAAAGGAAATGCCCATTTGAGGAGCCATGCTCCCTAGGGCCAGGTGATAGGGACAGCCTCAGGAAGGGGACAGACTTATCTGTACCTGCTAGTTGGATGTGCTTGGGTGGGGTGGGCAGGGCAGTCACACAGAACATGTTGCAGGAGGGACTTTGCGTTGGGATGGAGCAGGAGATGACCTGAAAAGGTAAGTAGGGACCAGACTGAGTTTGAGGTGAGCGCAGTTTGTAATTACTTCTGTAGGCTAAGTGGGAGCCATTAATGATTGACATTGAAATGCCGTAATAGAGTCTAAAAATGATAATAACTGGCAAATCAGGTGAAAGAAAGATGGGTGTCAAGGATTCAGGTTATTTGAGAGTTCTAGTAAGAAGTAGTAAGAGCTAGAATTAAGCTGGTCACAAAATGCTTGTGAAAGCAGGGATAGATTTGGAAACAGCAGTTCAAGAGAATTACTGTTAAGTCTTAGTAACCACTTGGATTGGGGAGTGGGGAGAAGAGAATGATTTGCTGGCCCTGAGGTTTCAGAGGTGGGTAACTATGATACAAAGCTGGTTTGGGAAAGATGTGAGGAATTTAGTTCAGAGGGTTGACTTTGAGATTTGACCCAACCTTCCCTGGTCAATGGTGGGTGGAAGCTGAAGGTTTGAGGCCAAGCCTCAAGACACTGGTGGGTACTAGAGGTAGAGATGGGGAGTTTCCTGGTGTGGAGGGGCAAGAACACTCAGTCTGCAGCCCTGGTTTGAATGTTCACCTGCTGCTTCCTGGCAGGAGGACCTTGCTTAGTAATTTACCCAGACTCTCTGAGCTTGGCTTCATCTACAAGGAATAATCTGTCTACCTACTTCCTCACATTGTCTTCCAGAATAATGTAGAATCACTTGCTGGGCAGTAAAAAGATATAAATGTATATTACTAATGTTGTTTGCATAAAGGTGACAGTTAAGTCAGAAAGATAAATGAGCTCTCTCCAGGAGAAAAGAGGAAGAATGGAGGGCTGAGGACAAACCCTGGGCAAAGACCACATTCTATGCAAAAAGCAGGACCTCCCAGCATTGTAGAGGTCAAGGAAGGAGAGGATTTTAAGCAAAATGCTTTTCAGCCCAAAGGCAGAACTATTCTTTTCAGGTAGGTGGGCCAAGGAAGTCAGGACATTGGGGAGGGCTGGCTCTCTTCAGCACTGCTCTCTTCAGCACTGCTTTCTATTGCTGCTTGGGTAGCCTTTGTTCATTGCTTTGGATCAAGGAGGAAATTGTTACCAGATTTTTTTCTCAGTAATTCAGACAATTGAAGCTGTCCAAATGTGGGCTGTGGTGAATAGCAAAATATAGCCCGAAAGCCATTGGAGACCATCAGTGTTAGCTATAAATATATCTGTATTTCCTCTTAATAAAGTTATAATTTAAAATTATTGTAATATTAAATTCTAGAACATGGCTTTGTCATAGCTAGTGTAGGCAGCTACCAGCGCTTGTCAGCCAGCAGTTATTTAGAATGGAATCAATTGGTCCAAAACTGTGTTCTTGATGTCACTTTGAGATATCGTTTGTATCACACTGTGCTGCCATATTTCATGTAACATAATTGAAAACATGCATGTGCCCCATCGCGGGCCTTTGCATGAACAGAAATGAAAATTAAATTGTCCAGGTTTTCTCTTGCTGACAAGAAGAATTTCTGTTCCGATTAAAAGGGAGATTAGAGGCCGTGAAGTCAATTGCCGTAACGTTTACTTTTTTAAAAAAGCAATTTTATTGAAATATATTCACATATCATGCAGTCCATGCAACGTATACAATCAGTGGCTTTTAGTATAATCACAGAGTTGTGCATTCATCATCACAATCAATTTTAGAACATTTTTATCACTACAAAAAGAAAAACCCCATACCCCTTAACCATCACCTCTCAATCTCTCTATCCTTACCTCACCCTGCATAACCACTATTCTAGTTCTATTTTGCCAGATATTGTAGTTCCCACCACATGGCAGGATTTATTGTTACCCTTCAACATTACGGAGATTTTGGGTTCCTTTTCCACTATAGCAGTGGGTCTCCAGATGGGAACTAGCTTTCAAACTGTCATCATGTATGAACTCATTGACTTAGAGAAAGCCCTTCTCATTCCTTATTGAATGCTTGCCTTCTTTTACCCTTGTTTTTTTGTTTGTTTGTTTGTTTTGTTTTTTGTTTTTTTCTGTTTCCATTCTATTTGAAACTCAGCAAACTTTTTCCATGGCATCTCATCAGAATTTTCCTACTTATATTGCTTTTCATGGCTACCACCTCTTCTTCATTTGAGGAAGGTGAGGATTTTTCCTCATCTTTTCAACCTGATCCACAGAAGCACACTCACTTTGTAGAGAGCTAATTTGGGGCCCAAGTATTTTTGCTAACTTTAAAGGGACACACCTTGGGCATGTGACTGCCTTGGAAAATATCAAAGCTAGCTTCAACCTGTCCTCATCTCTCAGTGGGGTCTGAGGCCCATTTGGACCAGGAATTGTTGAAGCACTTTCCAACACCATAGGAAAGCTATTAAGAGTTCATTATCGAACATATGGAATAAAAATAAATAATAGGGGGAACAAATGTTAAAATAAATTTAGTTTGAAATGCTAGTGATAAATGAAAGCAAGGGGTAAGGGGTATGGTAGGTATAATCTTTTTTTCTCTATTATCGTTTTATTCCTTTTTCTGATGTCTTTTTATTTCTTTTTCTAAATCGAGGCAAATGTTCTAAGAAATGATGAATATGCAACTATGTGATAATATTAAGAATTACTGATTGTATATGTAGAATGGAATGATATTTTAATGTTCTTTTGTTAAGTTTTTTAATTAATAAAAAAGTTTATAAAAAAGAGTTCATTATCTGTGGTGATGAGAAGATTCTAAAACTGTACTGTGCAAAATACTGTAAATTTACTCAAACTTCCACTTCCTGAGTTGTACACTTAAAATGGGTGAATTTTATGGTATATAAATTATATCTCAATGAACCTGTCAAAGGAAAAGGAGCTAATTGAAGTTTTCCTAACACTCACTTTGTGCTCCCAGTGTTAAAAAAGGTACAAACACAGCTGATGTATAAATATAGGGGTGGAGGTGCCACCTTGCTTGACTTTATAAAACAGTTGTGTTTATTTACAGTAATAACAACTATATTTGTGTTTCTAAGTTGTCTGTAAACCAGTCTCTTATAAATAGAATTTGGGTTTAGATGTCTTAAGAAAGCTCCCTAAAAGCTTGTAGAGAAATCATTTTGTAATGCAAATAAGTCCCCTTAGGTTATTAAATAAGTATATATATTTTTTACTTAATTTTCTTAAATTGAGGCACACCTGGACATTGATAAGTAGTTGATCAGAATATGTTTCAAAGACTCATGAGTGTTTTCTGAGCATATTTGGGGGTAGAGCATGCCTTTATACTCTTTTATTCTTCTTTGAGGTCCAATTTACGAATAGTTGCTTCTGAGAAATAGGTTTTGTGTATAATTTCCTAGTGTTAGAATTATTCCTCCAGTACAGTGGAAAGGATATGCTCTCTTTATTATATCATTTTCTCAAAGTTATAGTGTTAAAATAATACCAGTGGGAGTTAACAAGAGAAAGGAAAGAAGGGATAAATATTCACTGGGTGCTGTGCCAGTTTGAAACTGCTGTATACTCCAGAAAAGCCAAGTTCTTCAATCCTCATTCAATATTGCTGGGTGGGATATTTTTTACTGTTTCCATGGAGACATGTTTCCACCCATTCAAGGTGGGGTTACTTACTGGAGTCCTTTAAGAAGGGACCTTTTTGGAAAAAGCTTCACTGCTGACAGAGCCCACACAGCCAGAGAGAGACCTTTGGAGATGAAAGAAAATGCCCCTGGGGAAGTCATTGAAGAAGTCAGTAGAGAAAGCTAGCAGACTTCGCCATGTGCCTTCCCAGCTGACAGAGGTATTCCAGACCTATGTACCTTTCTTGAATCAAGGTATCTTTCCTTGAGTGCCTTAGTTTGGACATTTTTATAACCTTAGAACTGTAAACTTGCAACTTAATAAATTCCCTTTTCAAAAGCCCTTCCATATCTAGTATATTGCATTCTGGCAGTTTTAACAAACTAAAACAGGTACCTACTAAAACATTTTGAATATATTTTTTCTCACCATCAAAACAGCCCTGTGAAGGAGGTATAATGATTCTTGTTTTTGTAGAGGAGGATCAAGGGAAAAAAGAAAGCCAAATAACTTGGACAAGATTAACAACAAGTAGGTAGCAGAATTGGGTTTGAACCCAGGACTCCCTGATCCACAAGCCCAAGCCCTTCAATGCATGGGGTTGGCCTGTGTCAGTGGTTCTCAACCAGGGCCAGTTTTGTCCTCCAGGGGACATGTGGCAATGTCTGGAGACATTTTTGGTTGTCACAACTTACAGAATAGGTGCTACTGGCACCTACTGGATGAAGGTCTGGGACACTGCTAAACATCCTACATTGCACAAGACAGCCACCCAACCAAAGAATTATCCAGCCCCAAATATCACTGGTGCTGAGGTTGAGAAACTCAGGTATATGTCAAGAATCAACAGTGAATTGGGAACAGCTGGGGTGAGGACACACTGAGTTCAGCCTTATTCTTACTGGAGTGGCCTAATTTCCTGAGAATATCTATAAAACAGTTTGAAAATAGTTTCTGAGCAAAATATTTGAAGTAATAAATGTAAACATTGACCAAGGAAGTTGTCATGAGAGACTTTTTTTCAGACTTGTGGCAAAGTCCTTGGCCTGGAAAAAAAAATGAACAGTTTGAATCTGATTTTCATACAGAAACAATGCTATATCCGGGATTAGATGGTTTCCCATGATTTAATATCCAGTGTTTTATAACGGACCAAAAAACATGGAATTTAATCAATGCAGAATTATAAATTTGTACTCTATACAATAAAGCTTTACAAGACATATATGAAACAATTTAAATAGTGACCAGTAACAAATTTTTTTAATATACCAATTCTCTTTCAACAAGTAATTAAATTCTTACCTTATTGTGTAACTTCTGCCTTTTACTGTAGGAAATCATTTCAAAGGGTTTCTTGGACAGATTTTTTTTCTTTCTTTCTTTTTTTATTATGATCATTCCGTTCTACATATATAATCAGTAATTCATAATATCATCACATAGTTGCATATCCATCATCATGATCATTTCTCCATTTGCATCAATTCAGAAAAAGAAATAAAAAGACAACAGAAAAAAATTCATACATGCCATACCCCTTACCCCTCTCTTTCATTGATCACTAGCATTTCAATCTAAATTTATTATAACATTTGTTCCCCCATTATTTATTTATTTATTTATTTATTTTTCTAGCATTTATTTTTATTCCATTTGTTTTACTCGTCTTGGACAGATTTTTGGGGAAGATGTAGATCCCCTGGCTTTGGGTTATTAGTTTTTCTGTCCTCTTTTTTATATTTTAAATTTCCCCATTTGGAGCCAGAGAGCAAGTTACTAGTCCTTGCAGCATTTCAGATTTTGAGTCATTTCTCAGATTGAATAGGACAATATGCATTATGTTCTGCCTGTCTTCAGAACCCTAGGAGTGATATTTGGTGTGTCCTACATAGACTGCTGGCTGAGCATGCATTTGTGAACAGCACACCTTTCAGTTCTCTCAGGGCTAGTGCTTCTGACATAAGAACTTTCATGCGAGCCGCAGCTCACTCCTACAGACACTGCCTCCTTCCCAGTGACCTTCAGACATGTCCCTTGAGTGTCAGGAATGTGGTTGACCATACCCATGCAGAAGAGAGCAACGTGCAGTTGCTGTTGTACCCCAGTCAAGTCTGTGTATCAGGGCGTAGGATACAGATGTGTGGATACCTATAACTCTAGCCCCTGTCAAGGGACACCGTTCATGACCAAAATGTGAATTAATATCAGGAGTATTTCAGGAGCAATACATAGTTTTCAAGCATGACTACTAAAGCAAAACGGATTGTGCTTAGGATCAAACACTTTGTACTAAGGAAGTGAAACTGGTTGAACTTCTGATTGATTGGCTTTTAACCTAGTCAGTCCTCTGAGCATCTTTATATCCCTTCCCACACTTAAGGAACACTCAGCCTTGGCTGCAGTTAATTCAGAATAGGTTCTCTGCTTGCCCTTGGGCCTCCATCTTTCATTCGAGACTCATGGGGCTCACAGTGTAGGTATGCCACTGAGTAAAAGAGGCTAAGCTAGCAGCTTGTGCTGATTTTTCAGAGTCGTCTCATAGTCTTGCAGGACGTGGGCTGCTTTTGAAGCCTTGGCCTCGTCTGTACTTCTAAGAGCCTGATCCCAGATGTAAACTCAGCATCTCCACTTAGAGACTTTCACAGTTAGAAACATGGGTCCACCCAGAACCACGGTGCTCGCTTCTGCCTGCTTGTTCCCAAGAGGGTATTCCTGGCATTTGGCAGTCTATTGCATTGACTGTGCATGTGCTTGGTTTTGAGGGTTTTTACAAGCATCTTCTACCTCATCCCATCTGAGAAGTGCAAAAACAAGAAACTTTGAAGGTGCCAGTAAGAAAATCTCATAAATACGAGAAAAACACATGTGAAGGCTAAACAAATCAAAATGAGAAGAAAATGGGAGTGATGTGTTTGGTGGTATGAATTATTCCCATACACAGAAAGCAAATTGTACATAACTTGGGCCATGCCATTTGTGCCCAAGCCATCTACAACTGTCAGCCTGAACGAGGAAAAGTGACTTATGGATGAGGTGGGTAGAAGAACTTTTGGGTATGTAGCTGGCATCCAGATCACTTGTCTCTTGGCTCAGAGGGGATCACAGTGCTGTGTAGACCCATGGGCTTCCAGCCAACTCCAGAAGCTTGCCTGCATGCCAGGGGTGCCAAATCTTGCCATGATATTTTGGTCAGCCCCTTCTCTGTGACCAAAGCCCTGGCCTTTTGAAGTCATCCCCATAGCTTGTGTGTCTCTGCCTTTGCTACATGCTGAAGCTGCTTTCAGCTTGGAGAATAAAAATCTGGAGGTACATTCAGTGGATTCAAAGTTGTCTGTAAACAGCAGAGATTTATATAGTAACCTTGCCACACCCACAGTGTGCTCAAAAGAGGCCTCTGAGCTGAAAATGAATGTGGAAGCAAGAAGGAAACAGGTGATGCTAAACTCACTGATTGCACATGGCATTTCTTTGGCATCTGTCCCTCCCTCCACCCACTGGCTGTGGGCTCATGGATTGGCAGAGCCCTGTTACTGCTTCCGTTTTACTTGTGAATACACAGAGGGATGTACAGCCTGCCAGAAAACCAAACCATGCTCACTCACGTGCTCCTTTGTCATGCTAAAAACATTATGGACATGTTCTACTTTAATAAGGAGGAGAGTTGAGTTATCAAACTCCTTATCTAGTTATGGACTCTCATTAAGGTACGAACTTTGATTCATTAAGTGGGAAAAGTGATTAGCAGCTAGGGAGTGAGGTTGGTGGGTCCCATTAGAAATTAATTGGATCTGGTGGTGACAAACTAAGGATGTGGTATAAGTTAACAGAGTACCAGGATTTCAAGCCAAAAGAAGTTTCTTTACCTTTCCCGTAACCTATAGTGAAGCTCCTACCTTCCCCAGACCTGAGTCATCTCTCCCTGTGGTTCATACTCTTTGGAATTTCACAGACTCATATACAAAAGAAGGACTTATTTGGCGGACTGCTGATTTTTATGTTACTAATTCAGTACATTTTAAAACAAGTGCCTTTTCTTGCTAAAAAGGATATAACCTCCAAGTTTTAAAACTGAGCAAATTTAGCTTAATGGGAAAGTCACAACTTTGATCTTATTTTTTTCAGTGCTTCATCAGCTGGTGATAACTTTGTCATGGATGCATACTAGTCCTGGGCCAGCTTGTGAAAACCTCTGGTCTAACACATATCTGCAGGGATGGAGGGTAGGGATGGGGGAAGAGGAGAAATGTAGGGGCAAGGAAAAGACCTCAGACAGAGTCAGGTGTTGAAGCAGTGTTGTGACAACTTACCATCTCAACAATTGGCATATTTTCTTTTTTTTGCCTGGGCAGGCATCAGGAATCGAACCCAGGTCTCTAGCATGGCAGGCAAGAACTCTGCCTGCTGAGCCACCATGGCCTGCCCTGGCATATTATTTTTTAAATAGAGTTATATTTCCAGCATTTTTTAAAGAAAATCACTCATGGGATGTCAGACTTTTAAGGGCACTTTAAATAATTTTTACCCCAGCCATCTCCTTTCCCTAATTTTACAAATGAGGTGAGGTAGTTCATCTAATTGTTAAGGCTGGTGAATGGGAGCTGCCCCTTCTAGCAGTGGAGAAGTCCTCCATTCCTCCCAGTATAGTAAAAAGACCACTGGGACTGACACAAGGACAGACATATAGACCAGTACAATAGGATTGAGAGTTCAGAAAAAGCCCTCACACTCCTGGCCAATTGAATTTTGGCAAGGGTGCCACCCATTCAATGGGGAAAAATAGTCTCTTCAACAACTGGTGCGGGGAAAACTGGATATACATATGCAGAAGTATGAAGATGGGCCCCTACCTCACATCAAATGCAGAAATTAACCCAAAATGGATCAAAGACCTAAATAAAAGAACTAAAACTATAAAACTCCTAGAAGAAAATGTAGGGAAACATTTTCAGGACCTTGTATTTGGCAACTAAAGAAAAAATAGACAAATGAAACTTCAAAATTTTAAAACTCTTAAGCATCAAAGGACATTATCAAGGAAGTTGAAAAGACAGTCTACAGAATGGGAGAAAATATTTGGAAACTATATATCTGATAAGGGTTTAATATCCAGAACATATAAATACCACCAGAACTCTGCCGCAACCAGCACAGCTCAGTGTCAGGATGAAGGGAGGCAATGGGGAATTTAAGAAAGAAAGACAAGAGACAAAGATATAGTTAAAGCTGGGACCAGGTGGGACTCTGAGCTCTGATGGAGACTCAGACCCAGGGAGGTTCAGCACTGTTTATTTTATAGGGCTGTGAGCTAAAGAAAGTAACAAAAGTGTAAAGAATGGGGAAGGAGGAAGTAGGGGCTGAACCATCTGTTTCCCTGTGCAGGAGGATGAGTCAAAAGTTACACGTTTCCAAAGGCCTTCTTCCCTCCCAGACTCAAGCAGCTTTGCAACACTTTAGTCTTTTCAGGACATCAGGTGCCTATTCCCATAGAGACAGCTTTGCTATATCTCTGCAGCAAGCATGTGACCTCCATGTCATCCGCGTCCAGCAGAACTCAACAACAAAAAGACAACTCGATTATAAAATGGGCCAAGGACCTGAATAGACATTTCTCCAAAGAAGATATACAGATGGCCAACAAGCAGATGAAATGATGCTCAACATCATTAGCCATTAGGGAAATGCAAATCAAAACCATAAGGAGATACCATTTCACACCCATTAGAATGGCTACTATTTTTTAAAAAGGGAACATGCAAGCATTGGAGGGGATGTGGAGAAATAGGAACCCTCATGTGTTGTTGGTAGGAATGATGTGGCCGCTGTGAAAGAGTTTGGTGGTTCCTCAGAAAGTTAAGTTTAGAATTACCATATGACCCAGCAACCCCATGTCTAGGTATATATATATATACCCAAAAGAATTGAAAGCATGGACTCAAACAGATATTTATATAACAATGCTCAATTTGGTATTGACCAAACTGCCAAAAGATGGAAGCAACCTAAATGTCCATCAGCTGATGAATGCGTAAACAAAAAAAAAAGGAATGACTTCTGATACATGTGACAATGCAGGTAAATCTTGAAGACATCATGTGGTATGAAATGAGCCAGACACAAAAGGTCAAACATTGCATGATCTCAGTGATATGAAATTATCAGAATATGCACATTTATAGTCAGAAACTAGAATATAGATAAAACCAAGAACAGAGGTAGAGGTGGGGAATGAGGAGTTAAGGCTCAATTGCTAAGAGTTTCTGTTTTGGGTGATGGAAATATTTTGATAATGGGTAGTGATAATGGTAGCACAACATTGTGAATATAATTTACACCGCTGAATTGTATACTTGAAAGTGACTAAAATGATTAATTTTAGATTATATATATGTTACCAGAATAGAGCTGTACCATATAAAGAGTGAACCCTAATGTAAATTATGGACTATACTTAATAATACAATTATAATAATGGTGTTTTATCAATTGTAACAAAGGTACCACGTTAATGTAAAACGTAAGTAATAAGGAAAACTGTGTGTAGGGGGATATATAGGTATTTTCTGCATGATATTTCTTTAAACCTACAGCTGCTCTAATTTTTTTTTTTAAAAAGGCGGGAGGAGAACTGGGCTTCAGGTCGGGAGGAATTTCCTCCCCAAGCTTTGTACTCAGCGTAATTTTGGCTTTCATGTAATTCAGGACATTAGCATGGTATTGTTGCACACATGCATGCATTAAAATTTTATATTATGAGCGTCAGACTGCTTCTCTTTCATCCAACTAAAGTGCTGATTAAATAAGATGAAGTGACCTATACCTCTTGCTCCTCAAAAGAAAATGTGCCCTCTGTGCCGGCTGCACATCATGTTGTCATCACACCTCTTTGATGTTGGTTTTTCATCTTTAAACAAGAGGGTATGGAGGGAATGATCGTTAAGGGGCCCATCAGCATTGCTGTCTGTTTCCCTGATTCTAGCCATTTTTTTCAGCTGAGTTTTCTGGACCTTGAAAAATTGTTGTCTTGGAAGCCTCCGAATCCTCCTTAAAATTAAATAGCGTATTGTTTCACTTGTCCCTTTACCTCAGTTCCTTTAGTTCTGTGAGTTCCTTTAACCTAGAGAATTGATAATTTGGCCCTTTCTGAGATCTAATCTAGGGTTGTCTTTTGCATAATGATTTTTGCTTATAAAAAATCTGCTGGCCATATAGAAGTTTAAGTGGTAATTGTCAAGGGATTGTGGGCATAACTTTTCATAAAATTATTTTTGTTTGTTTATTGGCTGTCTGGTGGGGGTTACAGTTCATTCTTTTTCCATGTGATGATCCCATTAGTGTAGCACCACTTGTTGATTTTGGGGGGGTTGAGAGGAGGGGAGTGCATGGGCCGGGAATTGAACCTGGTTCTCCCGCATGGCAGGTGAGAAGCCTACCCTTGTACCCCCCCCCCCCCCATAAAAATGTTTTAATGATTCATTCTACTTTTTTAAAAAGTTATTTTGAATTTTTCCCACCCAAATTCTTAGAGAAATGTAAGATGGTAGGATTTTTGCCATCCTAAATAAGTTATTATTCCTAAAGCAAGCCCCTATAAGGAGGCAATATAATCCCACAAGTTGCCAAGGAAGGCATAATAAACTCTGTCAGATAAACTCTGGGTTCTTAGGTAGGCACACTTAGAGTTGAACCTAGCTCTGCACATTCCAGGTTGACTGACTCTTGGCACTCCACTTCCATCTTCTAGGTCATGAGGTCAGTGATGCCCACCTACCTTAGAGGGTTGTTGTAAAGCTTAGACATAATGACGCGAAGTAGCTGATGCGAAACAGGCACTTACTGAGGTGGACTTGCTCTAGCTGCAGTTCAGCTGGAGGGAGGCACCCCCGAGCATCAGCCTGCATTCTTCTGTGATGCCTGCCGGTGGTGATGAGCTAAGTTGTGGGACAAACAGCTTAGTCAACTTAGGGCTGCATCTGAAATCATTTCACACAAAATCCAGTCAGTTGTGTTTTTTTTTTAAATTTTAAATAGCTCTCCTTTCCCTGTTCTAGTTTGCTAGCTGCCAGAATGCAGTATAGCAGAAACAGAATGGCTTTTAAAAAGGGAAAATTTAATAAGTTGCAAGTTTACAGTTCTAAGGCCAATTAGAGATAGATAGTCTAAAGAAATGTCCAATGTAAGGCATCCAGGGAAAGATGCCTTGGTTCAAGAAGGCTGATGATATTCAGAGTTTCTCTCTCAGCTGGAAGGGCACATGGCGACATCTGCTGGCCTTCCTGTCTGCTAGCTTTCTCTTCCGGCTTCTTGTTTCATGAAGCTCCCTGGGGACATTTTCCTTCTTCATCTCCAAAGGTCACTGGCTGGTAGACTCTGTGGTTCTTTCATCATTCTTTTGCAGTTCTGCTGCTCTCTCCTCGTTCTCAAAAGGAACTCTCTCCAAAATGACGTCTCTTCTTTTATAGGATTCATTAAACTAATCAAGACCCACGTAGAATGGGTGGAGACACATCTCCATCTAATCAAGTTTAATACCCACAATTGATTGAGTCACATCTCTGTAGAGATGACCTAATCAAGTCTCCAACCTATAGTGCTGAATAGGGATTAGAAGAAACCTTGGCTCTCACAAAATGGATTAGGATCAAAACATGGTTTTTCTAGGGTACAAAAATCCTTTCAAACTGGCACATTTCCTAATCCTTAATTACAAACAATCAAAAGTTAAAGGTGCTAACTTTTAAAAAAATAAAGAACACAGGAAGTGAGAAAGTGAAATCACCTGTATCTCACCTTCCTTCCCAGGTAATCAGTGTTAATTTGTTATACAAGCTTTTAGAAGTCTTTCTGTGTTTGGGTGGATGGATGGATGGGTTATTTTGTAAAAATGTGATCATGTTGTACATATGATTCTGGTCCACAACTTGCTTTTTTTTTTATTTTTGTGAGATTCACCCATGATGCACATAATAGTAAGTTTTTTCATTTCTTTGTGCATAATTTTCTACTATATGAATATGACACAATTTACTATCCATTCTATAGTCAGTGGGCATTTGGGTAGTTTCTAGTTAGGGCATATTTTGGACAGCACAGTTATGAACATTCTTGTACATGTCTTATAGCAAAGAGAGGAATGCATTTCTGTTTGGGTTTCTACCTGGCAAGTGAAATTGCAAGATCATCAGGTTTATATATATTCTACTTTAGTAGGTGTGCTGGTTTGAAACTGTTGCATACCCCAGAAACCCACGTCCTTTTTTTTTTTTTAAACTTTTTTTATTAATTAAAAAAATTAACCAAAAAAAATTAAGATATTCCATTCTACATAATACAATCAGTAATTCTTAATATTATCACATAGTTGCATATTCATCATTTCTTAGAACATTTGCATCGATTTAGAAAAAGAAAAAAAGACAACAGAAAAAGAAATAAAACGATAATAGAGAAAAAAAGATTATACATACCATACCCCTTACACAACTTGCTTTTTGTACTAAATAATGTATGGTTGACATTTTTCCACAGAAGCCACATAGATCAGCCTTATATTTTAAAGACTACATACTATTGCCCTTATGATTCCACCATAACCAGTTCTCTAGAAGCAAAGCTGCAGAGAACATTCTAGGACACTGATGTTCAAAGGAGGTTGCCCATACCCTTGGGGATGGGGGGCATGGAGACTTCCCAAGGCTGTGAGAATCTTCTCATGTGCTCTTTCTTCATACCTATTGGCCTAGGAGCCCTGATGTCACTGCCTCTCCTTTCCCAATCCTCTTTCCCAGTCACCGTCTCCCACTTACACAAGAAGACCAATCCCTCGCCCACCCCTGGGCATAAAAACCCCTGGTACAAACTAAGAGACAATTCTAAGATCAGCGTTGAAGTAAAAACTTGAATGATTCTATTGGCTGGACAAGAAATCTGTTCACAAATCAATTTTCTAATTCTTTGCTTCCAAGAAACTTGAAGGAGGCAGTTACTTTGTTGATAGATTGTTAAAAATAATTTCTGATGATGCTAGACCATAGTCTGATTTTTGATATATAACTCGGAAGGGGTTCAGAGAATTGAGTGACAATTGTGGTAGCAAAATTCCTTCTGTTCTCAACTATTTTTATTTATGCAAACAAAATTTCTTGCCATTTACATTTATAAAATGAAAAATCAGAATAGAATCAATGCCAAACCATCTCATTCTGATATTAACTAATAGTCATCCACAAATCCATGTAGGGTTTGGGGGGAGAGCCCGATAAAATTCTGCCTTTTTATGCTTAAAAATTATTTATCAAAATGTGTGGTGTGTCTGTATATGTATGTTTTAATAATTTGTTGTTAATGATACTTATAAAACCTCTCAGTCCAGAAGAAAATTTTTTACACTTACAGCCTTATGATTTCAGGAAAGATTTCAATTTACATTTTTATAGCAGAAAAAGATGAATTAATTAACAAAAGACTTGAACCCATAAACATATATTACATTAGAATAAAAGTCTAAAGTGGAAATATGAATTCCAGGAGGAAAAGAAATGATATAAAATTTCTGACTGTTAAAGAAAAGCTTACTCATGATTTTTTTAAATGTATGACGGTGGTTGTTAAATTAAATTGCTGTGGTATTCAAATATATGTTGAATATATTTAAGAGAGTAATACAAGAGTTCTATTTCTAAATACCAGTACTAAGAATGTGGCAGAAATTACATCCTTTCTAACTAAAGCATGATATAAATATTTTATATATTTTTATATAAAAATATATTTTATATAAATGTCAACTTAAGATGTATAAGGGGCTGTGAGGGTTTTGAAAATTATTTTCCAGGGCACACTGGCAAAACTGTCTGAAGACCACTGACCTCATAATACACATTTCACTTTTACATAAATATTTCTATGAATTAATTTCTAGAAGTGGAATGGGTATATCTGAAGATATGCACATGTACATCTTGTAATAGGTATCTCCAAGTTGCATTAATGAAAGGTTGTACCAATTTACAAGCCTGTGAATAACAGTGTAACTGCTATTTCTAAGAAGGTAATACATTATTTATTAAATCATTTTGCATAGAAAATTTGGGGCTGTAGTGAGCAGTTTGTAAAGAAATGCAAAGGCAGTGTCATTTTTCCCCACTTAAGATCGTTTATATCTACCCAAGTGAATCACTTTACCTCTCTTCAGCTTTAGACTTCAGTAAGATACGCCTTTCTTTGCTTGACCCCTTCCTGACTTAAATCAGGTCGCCATACTATGATTGCCAATTTCATCTTTTCTTGTCTTTTGAAAGCAGCTAGCAACATTTGTACTATATATCTAAAATGTCTGTCTCTCTCAGTGGACTCCAAGCTCCGTGAGGGCAGGGACTACGTCTGTTTTGTTTACTCCCACGTCCCCCCATGCCCTGCTCAGTGCTTGGCTCATGGTGCACTCTCAGCAGATGTGCACTGAATGAAGGGACTGAGCATACATAAGAAGAAATTCATTTAAATTTAAGTTCATTTAAAGAATCACAGCCATATTTCACACCCTCAGTCACCACATGGGCCTGATGGCTACCATATTGGATAGTTCAGATATGGGGCATTTCCATCATCACAGCAAGTTCTATTAGACAGCAGTGACAAAAGGTGATTGTTCTTTCATTCGCAAAACAGTTGCTATGCCTGGCACACAGTTGATGGGTAATACATGTCTGATTAAATTAATGAGTAACCAAACTTCTCCCTCTCCTATTCTAATTGAACTACATGCTTTGGGTCTGAAAGTTACTTTGCACTGAATAGCCAAACATTCTCTCTTAACTTGCCTTAACAACTTACATTTCTTGCCAGAAGTTTCATTAGGGAAACCAACCCCTTTTGTTGACCACTTAAAAAATTATTTCAATAAAACAGAACAAAGGCAGTTTGTTGTCAGTGTACAGAATGTTTCTTCATAAAATAGACTTTTCTAGTATCTTTCCTTCTAACTGAGGTAGAAATAATTTCCAGAATTCACCATCAGTTGACTGGAACTCAGAATGAATGTTCCTGCTGTCTCTCCAGTGTTCTGTCATGGAAAGAGTCCGGTAGGCAGGAATTTAGATGTGGGTCCTGTCATTTTCTGGAGGTGACCCTGGGCAAATAGTCTAACCTCCGGCCCTCCATTTCTCCTGGTATCTATGGGGGAGCTGGCACACAGAGTTCAAAACAATATCTCAAAACTTATTTACTCTCAGCAGCTTACATAAACCTCACACCTGGATTATAAATTAAAGCACAACAGCTAATCTGCTGTATCCTCACACATTTTGAAGGGCTTATTTCCCTGTACAATCTAATCATTGCTCGAGTAAGAAGTTCTCAGTAGGTGAATCAGCTAATACAGATATTCACTTGGCTCCTAATAGTGGGTCCGTCTTTGTTGTCTGCACAGATTTTTCCAGTTAGTTAAATGAATTTGTGTGAAAGATGAGATTTCCTCCTTCTATACAGACTGCCTTGTGATGCTTCTTCATTGAAGAGGAGGCATCTGCAACTCTGTGGTTATAGTGTTTTCTCATCTTAAATCTTAAAATATAAAAAGGAATTCCTAGCCGTGCTCTTAGGTCTCTCTTCCCAAATCCCATAACTCCAATCATGGTGTTTAAACACAAGATTCTATGTGATTCAAAAGGGCTTTCACATAGTCTCTTGTTCGCACAAAAAATAACCCTGTGGTGAAGCTGTTGGGCCAGATAACAATCTCATTTTTTCAGCTGGGAAAACTGAAGCCCCAAAAGGTAATTGGTTAATTTGTTTAATAATCATTTTTTGTACACTCACCACAAGCCAGGAATGATTTAGGCCTTGGAAAAACAGAGATAAGAGACAGCCTCCTGCCTGCTGGTGGGGGCAGATAGTTTAGTCAACAAGAAATATCAGTGAAGGGTGAGAAATGGTGAGGTCAGAGTGATGGGTGAGCAGGGGAGCATTCAACCAAGGCCCTAGGGTACAGGCTGGCCTCTTGGAAGAGGTACCAATTATCAAGCCAAGCCTGGGGGATCCAGAAGAGTTGGCCAGGTGGGGAGGGAAGAGGAGGCAAGCTTTCCCAACAGAACAGTCCAAATGTTCAGAGGCTCAGGAGCAAGGGAGAAAGCCCAGCTTGTTGTCAGGACAACCAGGGCAGGAGGGGGCAGACACAGAGAAGTGAGCATGGGCCATAGCACGAGGGACCTGGCCATGCTTAGGTATCAGGATGTCATGGGAACTTTGGAAGCTGGAAAGGGACATACTCAGATTGGCCCTTTTTACACATCTCTCTCTGGTGGCAGGGTGTAGGTTGGGAAGGGGCTTGAGGTGAGAAATCAATTTTGGTGGCTCCAGGCAGAGAATAACCTGAGACAGGGGTATGGAGGAGAAGGGATAGGTTCTGGAGGGATTGGGAGGTGGTGACACTGCCAGGCTTTAACTGTAGTGTGTTTGCATTCCAGGGCTCTTTTTGGAGTCCAGAGCAGGGAGCTACAGTGAATCAACAGAGCCGCCTCAGAGCTCCCCAACAGCTCTGTTGGTGATAGCTGGCCTATCTCAGACTTTTGTTAATTTCCCCTCTGGATTTTGAAAGGCTGTGCTTCTTTATGTTATATGTGGTCACTGGTACCGTTCCCTCACAGCCATGGAAAAATGATGCTATATTTTCAAATTGAATTTAATAGGGTGTGATTAAAGTTCATGGAAAACAGCAAACTCCCTGTGGCATGAAGAGCCAGAGGCCCTTTCCAAGCACACTCTAAATCGTGTCCAATGTGAATTATCCCCATGTGTCTGCTGAGGGTCTGTCTTCCAAGCATCACAAAGCCAAGAACCTCTCATCCTTAGGAAACCAACTTTTTAAAAATACCCTGGTGTTTGCTAGTTCACTAGTTTGGGATTGGCTTATGAGCTCTAAAACCATTTTTTATTAAGAGGAAAAATTCCCAGCTAGGCTGAGAAAGCTCCTATCGAGTTTCAGCTTGATTCATTTCAAAACCACCATGAAAATTGGGACATTTTCTTCCCACCACAATGGGTTAGTCATGGAAATTCTGCTTTAATCACAGCTCCCATGGTCACAGTCAGGAGGGCCATGCACTGTGCCACTGAAAATGTATTTGACTTTACTGAAGAGTTTCTCCCCTTAACTGGCAGAGAGCAGCAGGGCGTCACAATCTGGAGTATGTGGCAACATAGCAGGGTAACTGAGGGTCCGTTTGCAGCCTGCCACCTCAGACTCGATGCATCTTTTTCCTTATGCTAACTGGGTTTTGTCGTCATTTCCCAAAAGTGCTTTCTACAGGCAAAGACTGGAAGGTTAAGCTTATCAGCTGAAGAGGCATTAAGAGAAGAAGGGTGACTCTGACCCTCCTCTTACTTTTGAGTGATGGAGACCAAGGAGTCTCGTCTGGGCTCTGTCATGGAGCCACTTAGCCCGTGCAGCCAGGCTGATCCCTGCCCGATGTGTGCCAACCAGGCACGCTCGCATTGCTGGCAGAGAGCACCCTCCCACCCAGATGCCACCCCGCAGGGATGCTCGGCTCACCCACGCCTGTGCTTTGGGCTCCTGCATAGGAACCATGTCTGGAAACTGCAGTCCTAGAATAACAGTTTTTTCTTGAGACACTTTGTTCATTTTTTCGTTTGTTCATCCGTTCACAGAACATTAAACATGTTTTTTGCCAGGTGCATGCTAGACTTGGAGAGCACAAAGATGAATTGCTGCCCTCCCGGGGCTCACAGCCTAAGTGCAGGGGGCAGACGCCTAGCCTCTGTGTCATTTACAAAGTGTAATTTATTATAGAACGCCACCTCATGCATTGTCAAGCCCTGAACGCCCAAGGTGAACTCCATTAATTACTGTAGAGGCCTGAGGGGGTGGGGGAGTGAAGGTAGAGTCTTCCTGAGAGTCTGGGCAGCAGTTTCCTGGGTGTGAACTTGTCCAGCCCTGCACGCCAGGGGAAGTGCCGAGTTCATCCCCAGAGGGGCCCGAGGTTGCCCCATGGCTCCCCTAGCCTCCCCCTATGCTCCTCTCCCATCCTGCGCTTCCTCTGGCTCACCGCACAGGCCTCCTCGCTCCACTGCAGTGTCTCTGCCACCGGAGCCTTCAGTCACCATGTCTAACAACCGCCCTGGCACCTCATTCCCCACCACATCAGGTCACGCTCCTCCACATCAGGTCACGCTCCTCAGCATGGCCTCCCAGGACCCACCCTGCCCTTCCAGCTTCCTTCCTGGCGGCCTGTGCCCAGGTGCCCTCTCCTCCCTTCTCTTCTACTCCCCTTTCCTCCCCTCTTTTCACATAAATCTTTACAATCCCTCCCTTCCCTCAGCCTCCAGCCTCTGCTAGAGCAGTGCTTCCCAGACTTTGCTGCCTACTAATACCACCTGGGGGGATTTAAAACCCACCAGTGCCCAGGGCTGTCCGCAGACCAAGTCCATGTCCAGGTGGGCTCCAAGCCTCAGTTCTTTTTCTTTGAACTATCCAGTGATTCTAGTATGCAACCAAAGCTGAGAACCCAGAGTCAATCAGCTTTTAATCTTTCATTGTTTTGCCCTAGTCAGGTTTTGCCTGCAGAGCTTGTTTTGTCCCCCTGACAGAAGGGCTGGTGCTGGGAACCCTGAGCGGCCTCTCTCTCCCACTCCCTCCCCTGGCTGCCTGCTCAGCATCTGCTCCTCAGTTTTGTGCCTTCCCAAGGTTTCTGCAGTCCACTTGTCATGCTGCCCACCCCGGATACCCTCCCCACCCCTCACAGACCTCCCTGTCTCATGCCTTAGTCTGTTCTTTCAGAGCTCTGTTGGGGAGCTGCAGGGACAATCCATTCAACTCACTTTAGAGTCCATGACAGTATATTTGTGCAGCGATTTTTATAATTGCAAACAAAAGTGGGGGGAGGTGACTTGAAACCTAATTATCTAACCACAGAGCATTGGTTAAATAAATCATGTGTTATAATGCAATAGAGGATTATATAACCAAATATATATATATATATATATATAAAGAATATTTAGAGACATGGAATCGAATGTTAAGTGACAAGCAGAATGCAATACTGTCTATGGTGTGAGCTAAATCAGCTATTTATAGAAAAAAGCCAGGAAGAAAATATACCAAAATGCTAATAGTGGTTGTCTCTGTGTGGTAAGGTTATACTTGACTTTCTTTTGTTGTTAATGATTATATGTTTTTTAAAAAAATTACACATTGGGCACATACTACCTTTGTAATCAGAAAGAAAAAGATTATAAAAAATAATGGGATATTAATGTCAGATGATGGCTTTTTGCATCAATCCGAGCATGTAGTGGGGAATTTCAATTTCACACAACATGGGGTTAGTAGAGGCGAGTCCTGAAGTGAGGCTAGGAATGGATTCTTTTACAAGATTCACTTAAAGGGAAGGAATGTCAGCCTTCCCTGTCAGCCCCGCAGGTCTGGCTTCTTCCCCTGCCCTCCCCTGGCCTAGGGTGGGGGTGGGGATGGGGATGGGGGCTTTATGAGCTCACTCTGGGGCTGGGTGCTGATTGGCTCCCTGTTGGCCTCAGCTGTCTCTGTAGATAGTTGACCTTTGGTTATACTTGCCTTGACTTAAGATGAGTTAATTGAGTAATTATTCATTCACCAGATACAATAATGTTAATATAATCCCAGGTGTCGTTTAATGGCTTCCCCTGAAGAGTGAGTTGTGCTTGGTTTTGCATATTCCACTAAAGGAAATAATTTGCAAACAACACCTGTCCATTAATAGAATAAAGCTGATTGTTACACACCCAGACCATTTATTATAACTTTCAACAAAAGAGCTCTCAAACTGCAGGGGCAGGATAGGACCACACTTAACTATTTTGAAGTTCTCTGTCCTGAGCCAGCATATTTATGGTTATGGCAAATTAGGATGCTGTCAGCTGCACATAAAGAATAGCTGATTAGGGGAGTGCAAGGGTAGTTCCATGGTAGAATTCTCACCTGCCATACAGAAGACCCGGGTTCGATTTCCGGTCCATGCACTTCCCAAACAAGCAAAACAAAAAGTCAACAAATGATGCTACAATAATGGGATACTCACATGGGAAAATAATGAAATGCGACCCCGCCATACAGCATACCAAAAAAAAAAAAAAAAAGCTGATTCAAAGTGGCTGCGGTGGTACATTGGTGGCTCAGTAGCAGAGTTCTCACCTGCCATGCCAGAGACCCAGGTTCGATTCCTGGTGCCTGCCCACGTAAATAAAATTAAAATTAAAAAGTAGCTGAAATAGTATAGGTTTATTGATATCACGTGGTGGTAAGAAGTTTGGGCACCAGGCAGTTCCAGGGTTGGTGGGCAGCTCAGCAGGGTCATTAGTGTCTGAAGCTCTTTCTATTTTTTTACTCTGCCATCCTCAAGATCTGTAAGAGCATTGGCCATACCTTCACTCATGGTCACAAGATGGCTGCCACAGCTCCAGGCATCCTGTCCTTACACAACAGCATCCCAGGCAGGAAGGAAGAGGCAGCATTACAAAAGACCTTTCCCTCTCTTGTCTCTCTCTAGCCAGACAGGAAATCTATTTTTCAGGAACCCTCAGTAGACTTCCCTTTGTTTCTCAGTGACCTGAATTGGGTTACTTGCCACCTCTAGACCAGTCACTGGCAAAGAGGAGCAGGATTGCCATCATTGGCTTAAACCAAACGTGCTTCAGCCAAGGGGTAGGCACATTGTCCTTAACTGAAATTGAGGCTCTGTCAGAGGAAGAACAGGGAGTGGTTTAGGAAGGAAGGGCCTGCCATGGCATATAAAGCACAGTCTGCTTGTCAGCAAGAAATGGGTTTCCCCAGTCACAAGCAGTAGTGTATCTCAGGGTTGTCCCTTTTCTGCCAGTCATACCTCTGAGTATACTACACACTCCATATCTACGCCTGACTTGTAAATCCCTAGAATGCTGTAGAACCATGTAACCCCTGTGCCCATCATTTGTTGAAGATGGTTGCAAATTAAAGGCAAAGCCATTCCTCCCAGACGTATGCAGTGGAGGAGTGACGAGCTGTCTGAATAATCCCACATTCATCTGAGACATCAGTTATTATAAGCTGTCTGCAGGCAGGGCTTGTTTCCATCATGCTCACTGCAGCAACCTCAGTATCTAGCACCACACGTGACACAGAGTAGTCACTCAGTAACGGAGTGAATGAATGAACGGACTAATGATGATAAAAGATAATGCTTTTACTTAATGATGCTTCTGTAGATAGAACGGTGCTGTACTCCACACATTAGAAGTGGAAGCTTGTCTCCATCTCTAAGAAGTTTGCAATCAAACATTAGGGTGAAAAGATGATGGCAAGAATAAAGCGTCATGGCAGGACAGGGCAGTGCATGCCACAGTGCCACCTGAGGGGCATTAAGCACACACTATAGGAGATGCTGGCTGCATGCAGCACACCAGATGAAAAACCTGCTCCTCTTTTGTTGGGTAGAATCAATGGTCAGCCTTCACTTGTCCTTGGATATTGTACCTTTCAATGACTGCCTTTTGTATTGAGGCTACAAAAGTGTTTTTTCACTAAAATTTGCTTGGATTTGTGGAAGGAAGAGGATGCCTCCTCTAATCCTCTTTCTGTAGCTTTTTAAAGACTTATGAATATAGCTGTTCAAGGGAAAAAGAAAAATCATGTTTTGCTCTCCTCCGTGCTAGTCTGTTAAACCAAGGAGCAAATGACTAGTCATTGGATTTGAATAACATTTGAATGACCAAATGATGCAAAGGGCCTCCATAAAAGAGTACCTATAATTCAGACGTGAAGGATGATTAATGAAAACAGGTGTTTGTGACATGTTAGGAGAACCTGTCCTCATGCTTAGTTTTGCTCTTAAAAATCTGTTTTACTTTTACTTTAGACCTAGAAGGCTTTGATTCTGTGGTGTCATCTACTGAGAAACTCAGCCACCCAACTACAAGCAGACCAAAAGCCACGGGGAGGCGGCCTCCGTCCCAGTCCCTCACATCTGTAAGTGTTTCTGCACAGCAGCTCCTACCTTCTCTAAGACTGAGAAGCAGGAAAGGCTAACGACTCTAGCTGTGGACTCTTCTACAAGTGGCTGATGTGAGGACACCCTGGGAGAAGGGGGTCATGAAGTGTACTGCCAACCAAAAGTGATTTCAGTCTTCTTGAACCGAGCAGCATTTCTCCCTACTATTTTCTCTTTGAAGGTCTGCCTGAGAGGTGGACCCTCTCTCTTCCCACCTTCCTTCCCTCTTCTTCCAGACTGACTCTTATTTGAACCTAAAATGATATTGTGGAGAAAGAAAACATTATATTTTGTGGTAGAAAAGGAGAGAGAGGCAAGTTGGGTCTGTAAACAAAACAAAACTTGATTGCAGTCAAGTTCTGGCACCATAAAGCACTTGGCAGTGACTGTGCATTTGTCTTCCATAGCCCCTCCTTGGAACCCTACACAGACCTTCAGGGAATTTTTCTGAAACATATGAAGCCCCTGATCACATAGGGGAGACCCATTAAAGCACTTGGGATGATCCATAGAAGTTTTTTGTGTGAGTCATTTTTAATAACTTCTTTTCTTAATGGAAACCTATAACACATTCTGCTTCCCAGAGTCAAGAACTATTAACCTTTTGCTGTATCTCTTTAGTGTTTTTTTCCGATTCGTATATATAAAATTATTTCTTTAAAAATGGGCTCACATAGTACCCTGTATTTGGAAACTTGCTTTTGTCCCCCTTATATTGTGCACCTTTTTCCCGAGTCATTATACATTTTTCCATAGCATCATGGCTGCCTAACCCTATGAGTGCATCTAGCCATTGCTTTGTATTAGACATTTACAGGTTTCCAGTTCTTCATTATGAACAACACTGACCTGAATGTCACTAGAAAAATCTTGATTTTGCTCTGAAATGATTCACTTAGGTAAAATCTTTCTGAAAGTGGGTCAAAGGGAAATGTACACTTTTACCTTCCACGTAAACACCCAGAGACACACATTACACACACACTCATATATATACCCACATGCACACATTGTCTTTCTCTTGCTTGGAAGGCGGGTCTAGGCCTCATGGGCCCTACCAAATGCAGGTTTCCTGGGACACTTCCTGTTTTTACCTCAGCACTGATTCCACCTAAGGTGTTACAATTTAGAAGAAAAAGAAGTTAGCCTTTGAATACTCTTCTCATAGCTACTGAGTCTGAAAACATGGTTTGAGTTGCCTTGCTTTTCCTCTTTGTATGAAACTGTTTTGGAAGAAGGATTTGGAAAAGTGGCTTACTTTTTCATTCTATTTAGAGTTCTCTGCCAACATCGCCTTCTCCTCTCTCCCTCTCACCTCTCCATGCCCACCACCAGTGCCTCTCATAGACATATTACCTATTTGTTTTCTTATACCCATCTATTTAGATTTTTAATCCTACCTTCTATATCTTCTCTATAAGTCCTTTACCCTTTTTGTTTTCCTCTCAAATTCCTCCTAACTTTTCAAGGTATAAAGAATATTGAGACTTACAGAATTAAATACAGAAAGGTTCAAATGACGCACCCCCCCACCTTGGTCCATGTATCCCATGTCCAGGAGGTCATGTATATTTTGGGGGACAGGGTAAAGGCATTTTATCTTCATTCCACTTTTAGACTTCAAGTTTGGTCACTCATTCATTCAGCAAATATTTATGGGCCTCTCTCTGCCATGTGTCCGCTCAGCACTCTGCCAGGAACCAAGGCTACAATTGGGAATGAGATGTCCACAGGCCCAGCCCATAGGAAGTTTAGGGCACAGTGACTTGAAGCTTGGCACTTTATACGGAGCAATTTTATTTACAGACAAAAGGATATATTTGTATTTTGATGAAATCTCTTCACTTCCCTTCATTCCCATACATCCCCAAATGGCCATGTACATCAAATTCATATTTGCTCTTCTTCCATTAGCACCCGTAGGTATCTTATAGCAAAATAGAATTCATAGACACAGACCTGGTCATAAGAGGCCATTGCCATTGGGGGAAATGATTGAGGAACTGCACCATTCATGATTCCCCAGCCTGCAGCCTTGCACTCCAGTTAGAGCTATTGATGTTTATAGAATTCAAAAAGCATTTTTGGTTGGCAGCTCATGAACTGTAGGTTGTATAGAGGAAACTGGCTTTTGAACAGAATCACAAAATGAAGGGGTATGGTCACTGCCAGGTGGTTAAGCAATTGAGCCTATTAAGAGGAAAGCTCAAGGTTAAGGGTGTTATTCTAGGTAATAGGATCTTCAGATTAAATGAAAACCAAGAAACATGACCTCTTAAATGTAAACCTTGGCTTAAAAATCCCCTAAAATGTAAATTACTTCCTGCCTTAGCAAGTAGAATAAACAGAACAAAACAAACAGTATTTGTAGGTGTGGATTTTCTGTAATGGTGCTGTGTGGTGATTCTAAATAGGGCCATCCTTCTACCAGAGAGATAGAAGGCCTGGAGGTGAGGTTGAATATGAGCTCAGCCAGAGGTATCTCTGGAAGATTCTTTGTTTGGTTTGGTTTGGTTAAAAAAGAAGCCTTGCTATGGGAACTCTTATTTTCATTTGCTTTGTTCTAAAATAAGAAAATTCTAGTACAGTAATCATTTATGACTAAGTGAGTTCCCGTGAACTATTTCACATTCATCCAGCTTATTTGAGCCTCACAGCACAGTAATCTTCACAGCAAGGCAGAAAGGGCAGGGATGTTATCTCAATATTTTACTAAAAGATGCCATTCTGTGAATATATTTTAGCAAATATGGAATCCAAAATGGATGTTGATTGTAATGAGGGCAGAGATTTAGCAGCAGGACCCAAATTAAACAGGGACTCATGGTGTTCTCAGGCAGTGAAAACACTGGTCAGTTGGACAGCCAGCCTGTTGATCTTTTTCTCCTGGAAATGGCTTCCTCTGAGAAAGTGTGCAGCAGATTTAGTGATGCCAGAAAAGGGGCAAGGAAAATAATCAGGAGGAAATGGAGTAGGGGAAGATTAGAAGCAGTTTCCTATGGAACTGTCTACCCTTCCCCACTGGAGTGGAAGCCCCATGAGGGCAGGGACCATGTCTGGCATGTTCACCATTAAGTCTGAAGTCCCAAGCTCTGTGCCTGGCACACAGTAGCAAATATTTTTAGAAAGGAGGGAGGGAGGGTTTGAGGACGCAGGGGGTTGCTGGATGACAGACAGCTGTGGGGATGAAATGTATGAATTAATTGATGGGCATCAATTGGGAAGAGTCCAGGGAGCCGTAGTTTAGGAATTCTTCCTTCTTCCTATCTGTGTGATACCCCTAGTGAACAGAAATGACACACTTTCTGCCTCACAGGATTATATTGAGGAGATAAATGAAATAGACCTGCCGAGTGCTTTGAAAAGTCTACAGCATTATGTTAACAAAAGCTGTGTCAGCCAAGGTGTAATTCTGACAGTTTTTCTCTTGGCCTTATCCAGTCCTCCCTTTCAAGCCCTGATATCTTTGACTCTCCAAGTCCAGAAGAAGATAAAGAGGAACACGTTTCGCTTGCACACAGAGGAGCAGACACATCAAAGAAAACTTCAAAGACTGTTACCATATCCCAAGTAAGTGACCAGCCACGGCCAGGGTGTCCTGACAGCATGTGATCCCTGCCTTTTCATGCATACTGTTAGATGGGTTAGCCACCAAACAAGGATGAACAGAAAATGCAGATGTTTGGCATTGTTAAGTGACAGTGTTTACGTTAGTCATTAAAATCCCCAAGGCATGTCACAGAGTCTCCAAAAGCTGGGCCAAATCCCTGAGATAAAAGTTCAATTTTTCTTTCCAATGTTGTTTTTTCTTGTGGTTTAGTCTGCTCTCCATACTGTCACACACACATAGGCAAATACCTTCACACACATGCATTCTACCAACATCACCAAAACAACTTTAAAAGCCTAAATGAGTCCAGAAAGAATATATTATATGTATTAAATACTCTTCCCTCTGCCCAAAGAGCTTGAGTTTTATGTTCAAAGCTTGGTAGCATCACAAAGCATAAGTAGCAGATCATAGATTTAAATAACTAATGGAGTCTCTTAAAAGCTGATCTGAATTTGTATTTTAGAATAAATTTAATGGGAAAACATTTTCATTTCATTGAATGTCCAGGGAATTTTATCACTATTTTAAGCTGTTGGCTTGTAAGAAACAAAGATGACATTGTTGAGTTACTGCATGTAGCTTCTGAAGTGTACCCTGTACAAGTAGGAACTAAGATTTTAAATTCCATTTTCAGGTATTGAGAGAACTCAGTCAATTGGAATTATTTTTTATAAGCATTAACAACTTATTTCTGCCTAAAAGCAGAAAACAAGTCCTTCTGTAAGGCATTTAAAGCAGGAATTAACCAAAAAATGAAAGGTTATGTGGGATTTTCCTTCTCATTGATTTAAGAGTTTGTACGTATGGATTTTCTTAAAAATCTGATGCAGTAAGCAAAAATCTGATCCTGCAAAACAGATCAATTGTATTTATTCACAAAACTGAGAAAGCCTTCCTTTTTTAAAGGAGTCCATATGCAGAAGTTTGACTTAGACCCATGTTTTCTACTAACTAGGTACACCTGTAGTTGTGTTTGCTCCGGTGACCCTGGGGTGTGTCTGCAGTGACATCTGGTGGTGGACAGTGGCTTCTTGCGTGTCTGATTTGCAGGATTCTCTCATATTAGCCGATTTCACTTCCTTGGAGCTATCATGTCATATTCCTCATTGCTTCTAGAAATTCCACTTGAACTAATTTGATCAGGAGTTGATGGCCTCTACTCTGCAAGGGCTGAAAAGAGGACTCACTAGCTGAATGGGCCAGGAGAGTGAGTCCTGTAGGGAAAGCTCAGAGGATCATTGATTCAAGAGGTACCCTGAAGTCAGTCAGTGTCAGGGCATTGGTGGACCTGAGAGGTACATGAGGCTGCAGGGCAAGAAAGGGGAAGAAAGAAAACATGGATTTTCCCCAGGAAGAAGAAATAAGCAAAGAAAAATAGAACAGGCCAGCACAAGTGTTCAGACTCAGGCAGCCTCAGTCAGGGAGCTGGGCTAGAGGAATCCCATTGTAAGCAGAGGGACAAATCTCTGATCCACCTCTCTTAGCCTCAGTTTCCTGCTTGGTAAAATGAATATGCCCAGTGAGCCTCCTTGAAATCGTCTGGCCAGTGTCTCATATAGCTCATTAACATGGGCTCCTTCTCCCTCTTCTCCTAACTCCTGCTAACAACAAAGCCCTGCATGGCTGGATCGCTTTCATGGGCAGCAGGGAACACTTTCCTCAGTGGTGACTTTCCAGAGAAGAGGCAGGTAGGCAGGGAGGCTGGGCATGATGACCCGGCTGCTTCTGGCTCTCTTGGCTGGATCTCTCTAGTACAGCCAAACTTGCCTCCCTCACCACGCCAGCCAGCCCCTATCTTGACTCCTGCCCTGGGGTAGGTGGCTGGGCACTTGCTGCTGGAGAGAGTCCTGCAGCTGTGTCACCAAGCTTCACCAGCTTCATCCCAGCCTCAACTTCACTGTCACTCATACACTTCCCTCCTTCTCTGAGGAAGTATAGCACTGAAAGCGGGAATTTCCCAACAGCCCTAGTGGGCTTCTTTCCCTCCTCTCTATCCACAACCAACTCACCCTGCCCTGCTACCTCCTCCCCTGGGGCTGCCAGGTAGGCTTCTCTTCTCCTGCCCCCAACTCTTCCCCTCCCTGTGTCCTCCTGGCCTCCGCAGGACACTTCTCCATCAGCCCCATCACCTACTTCTCTCCCTCCATGGGCTCTTACCCTCAGCGTATTATCCAGCTCAGCGGCTTACCCATCTCTGAAAGCAGATTCTGTCTCTTCCTAAGGCTCTGTGTGGGCACTGCTTCTCCCCATCCCCCACCCCCACCATCTTTCTGCCACAGCCTAATTTCTGGAAAGAGAATCCTCAACTTGGGATTCATACCCCTGAGCTCTCATTCAAGCGTTGCCTGCCCCAGTCAGGTTTTTCTGCATTACTCCAACATTGCTCTCACCACTCTTAAATCCACTTATCCAGTCACTCCTCTGGCAGGGACAGTGTCTATATCCCAGGCCCCTCTTCTGGTTCTGCCTGGTCCTCTCTCACCACTGTCTCCTAGTCCCCAAGGGCTCAGCTTTCTTTCACCACCTCTTACATTTCAGCATTCCCTAGGGTGCCATACCTGGGCCTCTTCTACTTCTTTATTATCTACCCCCATGGCTTCTTCTTCCCCTGGTGGTTTTTCTGGCCCAGTTCATTCTTCTGGTCACTGGCTCTGCCCACAATACATGTTGCCTTGGTTGTCCCTTGGTCTCGTAAATCTCATTGTGTCTAAAACTGAAATCGTCATCCAGCCCTTCAACCTGCTCTTCCTTATCTGAAAGATGCACCCTTAAGGCCCGGTTCCTCTGTCCCCAGCCGTGGTCCAGGACCTGCACTTCCTCCTTTGGCTCCTACATGCTGTCCAGGACCACAGCTTGCTGGCCCTAGGGTGTCTGTTCCATGAGGGCAGCCATGGCATCTGCTGTGCCCACTCCCCCACCCCAGCACCCAGAACAGTGCCTGGCACTGTTTGTTCTTTAAGCCTGCCTCTACCACATATCTCAAGGCTGTCCTCTCTCCATCATGTTGGACACTCAAGTTCTCCCCGTTTCTACCACTGATTGTATGAGTCTCCCAGCAATGTCCCTGCCCACTGGCCTACCATCCTTTGGGCCCTTCTGCAGCCAGAAAGACCATTAGCATGGCATGCCACCTTTTAACCCCTTTGACAAGAGCCTCTACCTCCCCAGCCTTATTTCTCCACCCTACCTCTCTCCTGCCCCCTCTGACACTCCAGCCATGTTGAGTGACCTGCTTCCCATGAAAACACTTCACTCTCCCATGGCATTCCCTCTACCTAGAACATCTTTCTCCAAACACCCCTCTCTCCTGTCCACCTTGTAGTCCTTACTCAAGATGGAGCTGCCCTCTTCTCTCTGAAGTACGCAGTGATCCCCCCACCCTGAGATGGCTGATTCCTCTCATGGGTGGCCGCAGCTCTGTCTGTTTGCCTCCTGCTTGTACAGCCTTGCCCTCCTCTGCAGTGTGCTGGTGTGCCTGTCTGTCTATGCCCCACTGGGTTCTGAGCTCCTTGAGGACAAGGAGAATATCTCATTCACTTCAAGGTTTGCAGAGCTAAGGGCATAGTTGGACCTCTGTAGAAGTATATTGAAACAATTAGTAACTACCTGTATTAGTTAGGGTTCTCTAGAGAAACAGAATCAACAGGGAACACTTGCAAATATAAAATTTATAAAAGTGTCTCACGTGACCACAGGAATGCAGAGTCTAAAATCCACAGGACAGGCTGTGAAGCCGACGACTCCGATGGAGGGTCTGGATGAACTCCACAGGAGAGGCTCACCAGCCGAAGCAGGAATGGAACCTGTCTCCTCTGAGTCCTCCTTAAAAGGCTTCCCATGATTAGATTTAGCATCACTAATTGCAGAAGACACTCCCCTTTGGCTGATTACAATTGGAATCAGCTGTGAATCAGCTGTGGATGCAGCTGATGTGATCATGACCTAATCCTATGAAATGTCCTCATTGCAACAGACAGGCCAGCGCTTGCCCAATCAGATAAACAGGTACCACAACTTGGCCAAGTTGACACGTGTCCCTAACCATGACACTACCTGTCCAGAAAGGTGGTCAAATTTAGGATCCATAGGAGAAGGCCCTTGAAGGGGATAGGAGAGGTTCCTTGACACACAGTGGCTTGTGGCTAAAGGATGATTGTATGGAGTTTGTGAAGAGAGGGGTACTGTGATGTTGATGGAGGATTTTACTAAACAGGAGAGGGGAGTGTGGCATGAATTCCTAGCTCTGAATCCTCGCTGCCTTCCCTCATCACAGGTGTCCGACAACAAAGCGTCTCTGCCGCCTAAGCCGGGGACCATGGCTTCAGGTGGTGGCGGGCAAGCCCCTCTGTCCTCGGCGGCACCCTCCCCCCTGACCTCCTCTTTGGGAACAGCCGGACACAGAGCCAACTCCCCGTCTCTGTTCGGCACTGAAGGGAAACCAAAGATGGAGCCTGTGGCCAGCAGCCAGGCAGCTGTGGAGGAGCTGAGGACACAAGTCCGCGAGCTGAGGAGCATCATCGAGACCATGAAGGACCAGCAGAAGTGAGTGCCTGGGGCCCCATCCTCACCCACCTGCCAGGGTGTTCTCAGCGTCTCCTCTGCAGACCTGAAAACCAAGCTCCTCTGGGCCAGGGCTGAATTTGAAAGCCTGCCCCAGAGGGTGGGCTGGGGCCTTCCTGGTGCGGGAGTGCGAGTGGGCACTGAGAGGCAAATATGGGCCCAGCTGTGTGTTTATATGGACCTGCTATATGCAGGAAGGACACACGCTGGCCAGGGGTTAAACTGGGCGAATCTATTACAGGGCCTCATACTCTTGGCAGGATGCAACAGGGAAAATTCCTTATGTCACCATAAAATACAGTATTCACATGTGCCATTTCTCAATATATCCAACAGCCAGTTTTTCTCCAGTGTCAGAAAAAATCCAGTTTCTTCAGTTAGCTCCCAGATCAAGTAATTGGCTTGATTAATATTTAGGGGCCTGTGGTATGAAAAGCCTGTAAATAAAAGAAATTCCATATGTAAGTATCACACAGGATGCCCCATGCAATGACAAAGTCAGTTAAAAAACTAGAATCAGGGAGGTTCTTATCTGACGTAAGCTGAGGCTCAGAAGGCTTAGGGGTCAGTTTGCTCTTTCTCAAGGGACTCAGGTGGGCATGTCAGGGAGGTGTCTCCTGAGATTCTGCAAGATGAACTAGGATGGCCAAGAGCAGGCCACTCCAGGCACAGGGCCAGTTCATTGCATCCCAGTTGCCCAAGGCACGTCTGGGCTCTCGAGGATTCCAGGTCCCAGCTAGGCCTTTGCCCCACATGGCTGAGCTGCAGTAGAATGGTAAGTGTGTAAGGACACTGTCCCTGGAGCCAGGTAGCCTGGGTTCAAATCCCAGGTGGCCACTTGCTGGCTGCGTGACCTCGGGCCATTCATTTAAGCTTCCCACACATCTGTGTTCTGTATAACTTACCTCACAAGGTCTATTGAGCACTCAACAGGCTCACACAGGGAGAGCCTGGAGACACAGCTGCCTCAGAGCACCCTCCCTTCTGGTTAGCATTATTCCAGCTGCTCAGCCTAGCCCACACCAGGAGCTCATGCTTGGAGGCTGCTCTCATCAGTGCCATCATTGCCCATTCCCTGGTGCCCTGTGCCGAAGGACCTGCCAATCCCACATACCCTGATAGCATCCCCAGGACTTACTGGGAAAGAGTTGTGCTCAGAGGGGTGCAAGCCCTTGTTTTGCTGCACCTCTGAATCCCAGGGGCCTGGCCAACCTCACAGGGCTAGTGCCCTCCTGCCTCCCAGCTGCCCCCCAGGCAGGCAAACTGTGTGTTCTTAGAAGCATCATTAGGTAAGACTGCCTAAATCCTGGGCTTCAGCCCTGTTGACTCCAGCCTCTGATCTTGAGGGGCGCCTGGAATCTGCACATCTGAAATGCCTGTCTCCCACCACTGTGAGGCCCACGCCTACTTGGCCAGCCAACATCTTTCATCAGCACCTCGCAGTGGTCCCTCTCCCAGGGCCTGCCTTTTGCTTCCTTTCCCAGCCTGGCCTCCATGCCCACCGTCATTGCATCCCCCCAGGCTCCTTCAGTAGCACGTGTCATCACTTCCCTTTCAGCTGACTCCCTCCAGGCCCCGTATGTGCTGATTCTCCCTTCCCCTGCTTCTGCCGTCTTTACCATCAATCCCTTCATCTACCTACCTACCTTCCTCCCTCCCTCCCTCATGGATTTATGCCCATTTTTCCTAGTTAGACTTAGTGACTTTCTTTGGACCACCTTCCCCAATTAGAAACTTTGCCTTCCCTAGTCTTCCTGGAGTTGTACAGTTTGCTTAGGATCTCATCTACTTTTCTAAACCCTAAATAGCACCCACTAAGATATTAGTGCCTAATGTGTGCTTGAATAAATGCAGTGATGAGTCACAACTGATTAATGCCAAATAACCTGATGTGTGACAGTGGTGTTGGGACGTAGTGCCAGGGAAGAGGGCCATTGTGGTGGCCTCATCAAGTGAGCAAATGCAGTATAACTTCTACCTTACTTCCTGTGCTCTTTTGGCTGGTTTTGTTTCTTGATTCTCCAGCCCAGCCTGTAAAACTGTACATGCAAAATAAAGTGTTTGATATCTTTGGATGGAGTCCAGCTCTCTTGACCACTGATTCAATGACTGCAGTGGCCCAATAATGGAGACCTTAATTTTCAAGATGTTTAGTTTTGTTCCACTTTATTGTTTAATGTTGGAAAAGGCATTAGGTGGTGTATCCTTGTTCATGTCCACTTTCTTTACCGCATGATCACCAAATACTGCTATTTCAGTTATTTTACCTCCAAGTTTTGGAGTATTACTCTTTGTAGGATTTTATCAGAATCCGTAAAAACATACCGGTGAACTTTCATTAATTAAAAACTGAAAATAAAGGAAATATTCATGGAGTGATAAAACATCTACGATAAAAGTTACATGAATGCATTTAAAGACCAGTAATTCTGTAATAAAGGCTCATTAGAGTGAAGACAATAAATATGAGCCCAGAAACCTAGAGTCTAGTCATCAGGCAAATCATACCCCCTCTCTGGGTGTCAGTTTCCCCAACTAAAAGCAAAGGCTTGGACTAAGGGATCTCATATAGGTCATTTCCAGACCTAAAATTTTTATTTAAGTAACTGGAATCAAAAGGGCATCAGTGATTACATACATGCTTAGTTTCTTTTGAAGTTTATGTTTGAGAAATGATTTCTGCTGTGAATAAATAAAATGTGTTTGGAAACAGCTGATGCTAGTTTTTTGTTTTGTATAATATAACCTATATACAAAGCAAAGAGAGAAAAAAGCAATAGTTTTCAGAGCACTGTTCAACAAGTAGTTACAGGACAGATCCCAGAGTTTGTTATGGGCTACCATACCATCATCTCAGATTTTTCCTTCTAGCTGCTCCAGGGCATTGGAGGCTAGAAGGAATAGTTTTTTTTATCATCACAATTGACTTTTTTTTTCTTTTTTTGTGAAAGATAACATATATACAAAAAAGCAATAAACTTCAAAGCACAGCACAACAATTTGTTGTAGAACAGATTTCAGAGTTTGGTGTGGGTTACAATTCCACAATTTTAGGTTTTTACTTGTAGCTGCTTTAAGATACTGAAGACAGACCTAACATTTTATGTTGACATATTTTGGGAGCCCAGAAATAACAGCAAGCCTTTCTCTCTGCATCAAATTTTAGGCAGTGGCAGTGCAATGATTTCGTGTCCTTTTTTATCTTTGTAAAGAGGCCGGATGTATTTTGTAGTAATAATAAAAGGTTTCTTATCTCCTATTAGGGAAGTCTGGGTTGTTGTTTAATTTCATTGCTGTTTGCTTTTCAGACGAGAGATTAAGCAGCTATTATCAGAGTTGGATGAAGAGAAGAAAATCCGGCTTCGTTTGCAGGTGGGTCCCTCGGTCCTGCTGCCCTGGTGAGGCCTAGGGAGCAGTTTCAGGGCTTTAATTTACAAACAAATCATCATTACTTCTTTGCAGATTCAGATTCACTTTCCCTGATGGTTTTCTTAGAATTGTGGAGGTCCATGTCATGTCCTTTCTTGCGATCTGGGAAGTTTTAGGAAAGGGAGAGGCTGGTAAACCTGCCCCCAGTTGGCTCTCATATTTGGAGCTTATCAAAAACATCTGCTTTGTGTAAAGTGCCTCCCTCCCCAGCACCTCTCCAGTTTCCAGGAAGCATCGCTATAGGATAGCGTGGCCCTAGAGAGGCCCTGTTGCTAGCTGGCTTCTGTCATGCGGTCATTGGAACTCCAAAGGACTCTGTCCCCTCTAGTCTCTGCTCCATCTCTGCTGTTACCAGGTGGCAGAGAGCACGCAGGAGTTCCCAGTATCCAAATGTTGACTCTCTCAGCTTGGATTCATGTGGTGCTCTGGGTGAGGATTGGGACCCGTGCTGCTTAAAGAAAGGATGGTCAACTGCTCGCATCACTTTGGTGGTGCTGACAGAGCCCCGGGCCCAATCGCAGGTGCCTTCCCTCACTGCCAGATGGGCCAGCATTTCAGGACAGATGGCCTCTGCCCTCTGGCCAGGAAACCAGAATGATTGCTGCGTTTTGGCAAACTTTGGAGAATTAAGAGATCCATCTTTCCTAGTGCATCATGTCTGCGTGCCCATTCTTTAGGTTTATGCCATTTTTGCCATCATTATCAACTTGTCATTCAGATGTCATTTCACTCATTTCTCCTTTCAAATTGTCAGGTTCATTATTTCCTTTTAATCAAGCAGGTTGATGATCTTTCAGATTGTACAAAACCAGCCAATTCCACATGATTTTGTTTGGTTCTTTTTTTTCCTTTATAGATGGAAGTTAATGATATAAAGAAAGCTCTTCAATCAAAATGATTACTTGATAAATTGAACGCCACATTATTCATCCCGAGTCTGAGACTCAAATTTTCTGCCCCAGCCAAAATAACCTTGTGCCAAAAGATTAAAGGTTTGCCTCAACATGTCCCCATTTGAAAGATTAGCACAAAAGTCTTGATAGCACAACACAAATTCCATCCAAGAGGAGAATCTTCCCCCAGCATAGTCCTGGGTCTGGCACTGGTTGTGACTTAGAGCAAATTGTGCTTCAGGCTTTTCTACTTTGAGATCTCACGCGAAACGAAAACTCAGGCAGTTTAGTCCATAGTGGTACTATTTTAATGATCTTTTCCATTAATGAAATGTAACTTCAGATTATTCGTTTACAAGCTTTATAATTTTATGATTTTTTAATCGTATTTTGTCACAGATTCCTCCAGTGTTTGTACTACACATAGTCAGAAGCAAGCAGTCCCTTCTTTTGCTTCAGGCAGCAAGCTGCCTTGCTTTGCGTTCCAGTTTAGGATTCTATTACATATGCAATTTTAGGTCCAACCCATCCCTTCCCTCTGCCAACCAACCCCACCACCCTGAGATAAATTTTAGCTTATATATGATGGTATATTTACAAAAAGAGAAAGAAAAAACCTGGTATTTGCAATGATCTGTGCCTTCTTTTTACCACCCTCTTGATTGGAACTTTTGTGATGCAGCTACCATGATTCAAAAAAAATTATTAGCCACCTATTAAAGTCCACTAGAGGCCCCTGTCTTCAAAGCTTCTCTCACCATAGCCAAAGGTCCTAAGAGGAGACAGCTGTGAGGTTGGGCGTGCTGTGTGGTAACAGCTGCAACTTTTAAGTTCTCCTGGTTTTGGGTTGTTTATGAAATTTAAAATGTCACCCCTGCTTGATTTTTCATCAGCCAAGTTAAACCCCGCCTCCTGTCCTTTGCACCTTTTGCGTAAACAGAATATGCATTATTAAAGCAAAAATAAATAAAAGTAAAATGCAAATGAAAACAAGGGGGGAAAGTTGTATTATTTCCTTCCCTGGATTATGTGTGTGTGTGTTATTGTTTAAACTGTATTCAGGTGATGTCATTTGCCCTGTTCTGTTGTAACCCCTTCCCTTAGGTCCAAGAGAATGGGGGGGGGGGGTCTTGTTGAAGTGTAGCCATTGGATCTTCCTTGCATTTATGAATTTGCTTTTTCTTTCCCAAGGAAAATGGTGTTTGCTTGTCTGCTTTACCTTTGTAGCAAATGAACAGTTCAGCCTTAGATTATGTAACTGTTTTCTCATCCTTAGCTGAAAATAAGGGGCATATACTATATTGCAAGATGGAGGGGAGGGTTCATTAAAGGCCCCCAAAGATATTTTATATGTTTCTAAAAAGCTGCTTTGTCTATTTCCTAAGATTTGTAGTGAAACTACTAAACATTAATAGATTTGCACGACTGTAAAGAATGAGATTGATAACACCGGAGTGGTGCAAAAAAATAAAAATAAAAATCACCACATTATTGCGCTTTGAAAGTATTACAAATAAATGTCTCTTTTTCTCCCCCCTTCCCCTGCCTTGCTCTTCCCTACATACTCATTCTCACTACTTGAACTGCACCTGAGAGTATTTATAGAACGCCCTGACAGACCAGCCCTGGTCTTCCTAGGCTGGGGCACAGTTAGGGAAGGGAGCAGGTAAAGAAAGAAACCTGCCACGCTGCATTCCCATCTCTGGGTGTACTGCCTTTTCAGTAGCCTTGGTCCCAGTATGCTTGGGTCCAGGAACCCCAGGTTTCCAAGGGCAGTATAAAACATTCCTGTTACCCTTTATCATTTTCAGCATTTCTGTGTTTTTTTAAGCCTTCAGCGAGTTCCCATCCCACACAGTATAAGACTGAGGATTGGATTCCCTGAGGTTTGGATTTCTCGTTACGCATCATGAAACTCTCTAATGATATAGTTTTATATAATGTGTATACAGAGTGGGATTATTAATAACTGAGGGGGGTGGAGAGCCCTTGTGGGGTCCTGGTAACACAGAGTGTAGAGGGCTGACGTCTTCTCTCTGGGAGGCCAGCCTTTGAATTCCTTTGAATTAGGAGAGGGAGGAAAGATTCTTGGAGAAGTTGGTGTGTTCAGCTTTCCTACTGCCCTTCGGGCTAATCAGCAAGAGGATTATGCATCCTGGAACTGAACGAGCCACTGCCTGCACAGCCTCCATCTTTACTCTTTACCTGACAAAATGGACCTATCAAGAATATTGTAAAGCTTGGAAGTATCACTTTCGGGAAAAAAAAAATCCTTTTGCATTCAGCATGGACTCTTATCAGGCATCTATGGAGAATTATTTTTTTCCTTCATTTTCTAAAGTTGTATTTAGAAAAGTCTTAAGTATTGTGCTTTGTAAAAAGATGATTAAATGAAATTTTGTGAAAATATTTTTGTTAAGGTGGTCATGGTCCCCAAAATGATTTCTTGAAATGCAAACCATTTTTCTCCATTTCACCCAACTCGTCTAGAAGTGTCTTTAGCAGGCATGAAATTTGGTGCCCCCATCTGTCTTACCCAAGTGAACAGAAATAATCCATTATAATCTGTGGAGGTAAATTCCATTTTTTAACTTGTTCAATGCTATGTTCATATTTAAGCAAAAAATACTAGTTAGGTATAAATTATTTTAATATAAAAATCATTAAATTATTTGAATAATTGTGTAAAACTACTTTTTATTCATACATAGCCCTTAGAGTACTCAAGTATATGATTTTTTTCTCCCCTAAAGACAGCCTGTATCTATCATCACATGCATGTCTTTGGTTACTAATGGTGGGGTTTTATTTCCTTTCGTAACACAGATCCTTTCTGGGAAAGCCAGAGGGTGGATAATTTATTCCTCTCAATTGCCATGGTTTGTATAAAAATAATCCCTATCACAAAAGCCTATTGTAACCTGAGGTCATCACTGCCCCATTTTTCTATTAGATTAGGTTTTATTCCTCGACTTACTTTAGTACAAATTAATGTCAAGATGTTTTAGCACTTAGGGTGCTTGGTGAAGAGCTTTTCACTTTGGTTTCGTGCAAATCAGATCTGTACCAAAGCAATGTGTACATAGGTGACGGGATCCCAGCATGGCTGATGGATGCTCATGACAGAGTAATGGAGTTTAGGACCCAAGCCTAGGGGAAGAAGATGCTATAGCCTGTTTCCCAAAATTAGCTCTAATGCAGGAATGCTGTGGCCAAAGCAGAGAGAATTCCTTCCCATCTAGAAATAAATGTCTGTCAGTGGTGTAAGGAAGGAGATAGGGGTCACACTTCTTAAGGGAATGAAACTTTCCTGTCATTCCTACATCTGTCCTTGAGGCCACTGAGGCTTGGTTCCTAACATTGAAGCAGAAAGCAACCCCTAGAAGCCAAGAGGAATCCATGAAGTAGATGCACATCTCCGAGAAGTGGTTTTATTTCGTGACTTTAATCGATCCTAAGTGAAGTGGGGGTAGGGGTATCCCCTTCCCAATACTGTGTGCTTATCCATGTTTGTGAATTTGGAATTCACAGTAAAATGGACAACTCCTTTTATTAGAGAAATAGGAGATCAAATATTTCAACTAAAACAATAGAACAAGATACTTCATAGGTTGAGGCTAGAAGTTTCTGAGGAAAAATAGAGAAAAATACCGATGAGATGAGAACTGAATTCCTGGAGAACCAGTTTCATGGAGTGGTTCTCTTTAGATGGCAACAATTTTAATTATATAAATATGACAATGTCATTTAAGTCTTGAATACCTCCCCACCCCTAAAAATGTTACTAGTTCTCCAGAAAACTAATAAGGATATTTGCTGGCAATCTTTGAACTCTTTGGTGGGAAGATATACTAGAAATGCAAATTTTCATTACAGTTTCTATTTATTTAAAAAATATTTCCTATATATATAGGATCATGTCATTAGTGAACAGAGGTAGTTTAACTTCTCCCTTTCCAATTTAAATGCCTTTTTCTTTTCTTTTCTTGCCTAATTGCTCTGGCCATAACTTCCAGTACAGTATTGAATAACAGTGGTGACAGTGAGCATCCTTGTCTTGTTCCTGATCTTAGGGGGAAAGCTTTCATTCTTTACCATTGAGTATGATATTAGCTGTGGGTTTTTCATAAATGCCCTTTATCATGTTGAGGAGTTCCCTTCTATTCCTAGTTCTCTGAGTATTTATCATGCAATGGTGTTGGATTTTTTCCAATGCCTTTTCTACATCAATGAGATAATCATGTGCTTTTTCCCCTTTTGTTCTATTATTATGGTGTATTACATTGGTTTTCTTATGTTGAACCACCCTTATGCCAGGGATATTCCAGGGATAAATCCCACTTGATGTGATGATGTATAAAATGTTTAATGTGCTGTAGGATTCAGTTTGCTAGTATCTTTATTTTTTTTTGTATGCTCTATAGTGGGGTCACATTTCATTATTTTTCCATGTGAGTAGCCCATTATTGCAGCATCATTTGTTGAAATTTTGTTTGTTTTGCTTATTTGGTTTTTTTTTGGCAAGTGCATAGACCAGGAATTGAACCCGGGTCTCCTGCATGGCAGGTGAGAATTCTACCACTGAACTACACTTGCACCCCCCAGTTTGCTGGTATCTTGTTGAGGGCTTTAGCATCTATAGTCATAAGGGAAATTGGTCTGTAATTTTCTTTACTTGCAATGTCTTTATTTGGCTTTGCTATTAGGCTGATGCTGGACTCGTAAAATGAGTTAGGAAGTATTCCTTCCTCTTCTAATTTTTGGAAGAATTTATGAAGGATTAATATTAATTCTTTAAATGTTTGGTAGAACTCACCAGTGAAGCCATCTGGTGCTAGACTTCTCTTTGTTGGGAGGTTTTTGATTATTGATTCAATCTCTTTACTTGTAGATCTGTTGAGGCTTTCTGTTTCTTCTTGAATCAGTTTAAGTAGTTTGTGTGTACAAGTCAATTTTAAACTAACCAAACAGAAGACAAAGAAAAACCACAAAGAAACCAATAATATTGCCAAAAGGAAAGCAGAAATGTCTTAGGAGAAATGGAATGTATTTTCTTCAAGCTTCAGGATTATTTCTTAGTCTTTACCTGAGATAACCAGAAGTTTGGCAGGGGCTGAACCTCTGCTGTTAAATGTTTAAAGGAAGTAGATGAGTAGGGATTGAATACTTTTATGAAACAACCCACCTATCCACCTTCCTTGGCCTCCAGGAGGGAATCAGGAAATACTTTTGTTTGTTCTCATTAAGGGCATTCTCCTTGTAAAAAGTGAATCTGGAATGAGGAGGACAAGGATTGATAGAGGAAGTCTCGGGAGGAATTTCAGATCTAGAGGTATAACCAACCTACTTTTATATGGACTTGTTCAGGGCTGAGAATCTGGGAAGGGGTGATGAGGAAGATGAAACAGGGTAGCGCTGTGGGTGAGAACCTTTTCTGGAGAGTTAGTTTAATCATCCAGGAAACAGAGGACACCAGCATGCTGTTACCTGTTGACAAGAGTCCTAATAAATCATCCATCTTTTAAGGTTGGCAATGACTGTAGGCTCAAATGTACAATCCAGTCACTCTGAATATTTTTACTTTTATTCCTGATTACGAAGATAATATATTCTGCCCAAAATAGAAAGTACAAAACATAAAAAGATAGGCAGAAATTATCCTAAATTCAAACCCATAAATAGCCTTTAATTATTTTAATTTCTCATGATGGAGGTCATTCTATGTATATAGTTTTATATTCTGTTTTTTATACTTACTATTGTTTTGTGATTATTTCCTTGTCATTAACTTTTTTCAAAAACATTTGTAATAGCTGTGTAATATCCATCTATAAACATGCCAGAAAGCATTTAATCAGTCATCTACTGAACATGTATCAAGTATGACTGTGTGCCAGACACCATGATAGATGCTGAATGTGACATGGTCCTGCCTCTGAGTAGCTTAGAGTCCAGTGGGGAGGAATAGACAGGTGAACAGACAAGTCTAACATGGTACGGGAATATTACCACCAAGATGAGTTCAGGATGCTTTGGAATTACAGAGCAGAGATGCCCAATCTTTCCTTGAGGGTGGGGAAGTCAGGGAAGGAAGGGCATTTTAGGTTAAATCTGATGCTTCTGTTATGAATAAAGTTGTGATGGGCATAAATCTATGTCCACATTTCTGATTTGTCCTTAAAATAATTCATCGAAGTGAAATACCAAGTCAAAATGTGAGTATGAATTACCTGAGTTTTTTAGCAAAAATCATCTTTGTCTGATTATAAATATTGTTGAATTAACATCACCATAAAAAATTGCCAACTAAGCACCCATCTGTCCATTTGTTTTCACCTAAACCTCTGTGGGTATTGGGTCTGGATGTCTTCCTTACAGTCTCTGCTCAAATGTCACCTAATCAGAGAGGTTTTCCCTACCTCCTACAGAAAAGGGCAACCCTAACCTCGATCCACTTCCAGATCCTCCATGTCTAGACACTGCTTCGTTTTTCTCTAGCACTCCTCACCTCTGACATGCTGTAGATACGTACTTGCCTGTCTGTTTCGGCCTCCTCTCCCTGGAATGAAACTACCATGATGGAAGTGACTTTGTCTTCTTCACTGCTGTGTCCCCAGCATCACAAACATTGCCGGGTGCCTGATAAGTGCTGGATAAATATTTGCTGACGGAATAAATGAGTTCGTAATTGTGACTGATGCCAAATGGGATTTATTCTATAAATTTGAACAGTCCGGTTTTACCTTTACTAAAATTACAGTACAAAAAGGAGCATTACGGAAAGCTCATGACAAAAGAAAAGAGATGTAAGGAGAGCCTTCAGAGGCACTTACCTTATACTAGAGGCTCAGCCAACACCCAGACCTAAGGAAAGTGTTCCTTGCGTCCCCGTGCTTTTCAGAAAAAGTTCCCGTGGTCTGCACACTGTTACCCCTAAGAGTGTCGCTCACTATTAGAAAACCTTGGCTACCTCTGTTTTAAGATACAAAACATTATTTTTTTCTTAGATTCACTCTGGAGGAAGAATGTACTCAAGAGCCGGGCATATTGTGACCCTTTACTGTTCTCACTCCTTTGAGGTCAGCTGGGAACACAATCGCTGCCTCTCCGTGCTGCCAATGTGCCCAGCAAGTGCTGCCTGCCAGGGCTGACCATCGGCCTGGGAAGTGATGAGTAAGCGGGATGTGTAGATGAGCCCCGGGCCTTCAGGACATGCAATAGGTCAGTGGTTCTCAGAGGGTGGTCCCTGGACAAGCAGCAGCATCACCACCTGGGAACTTGGTAGAAATGGAAATTCCAGGGCCCCACTCCAGACCTGCTGGATCAGAAACTCTGGGGTGGGGCCCAGCGATCTGTTATAACAAGCCCTCCCAGTGGTGCCGATGCACGCTCAAGTTTGAGGACCCCTGTCATGGAGAGAGCAATTCACTCCCATTGAGTTGTAGGTAAAATAACCCACTGTTCTTGTTTCCAGAAATCTCTGCTTGGACTGTGGCTGGAGCAAAACAAGGCACGCTATCTAGAAACTATTCCATAGTCTTTCAGTTTCCAGATGATATTTTTGTAGGTCAGACATGGTTGAATGGGGCTTCTAGTTTCAGCTAGATGTAGAGAGGTGCAAAAATATCCTTCCCACCCTCTCCATGCGAAAAAAAATCTGGACAGACCAGAAATTAACAGAGAATTCAGTTCACAGAGCAAATGGAAATTTCAAAATCTTGAGAGAGCTGTCTTCTGCCAGACACCTGAACATTTGCTGAGTTGGGGCAGAAGCCATCAGATACCATAGAAGAGGTAGAATAATTAAACTAGAAAATTTGACAAATTCCTAGAGGCCATGTATGGGCTGACTTGAGAGGTTGAAGCTCCTGGGACCAGAAGTTAGAGGAGGGGTGTCCAGCCTTTTTGCAGGCTTTTCCTCCAGGACCCTACTTGACTCTCACAGGGCAGACAGGGAAAATCCAGAGATTTCTGCAGGGAGAGCTCCAAGAGATAGGCTTTCTCTCTGGGGAGTAGCAAAAGGGAAGCCTTAAAGCCAAGGGGAGGAACAAAAAAATCTCTAGAGGAATTAAAAGTCTCTGATGCCCGTAAAACAATAATCCTCAACACTGATAACTATAGGAGCACAAACATGAAGACACTCCAGCTGCTGCTAAAACTAACATAAACCCGCATACTAAAGGCCTCAATATCTACTTCTCTATGCAAAATATCTGGCTTTCAACAAAGAAATTACAAGACATGCCAAAAGGCAAGAAAAAATCAGTCTGAAGAGACAAAGCAATCATCAGAATCAGGTGCAGATAAAACATAACTATTAGAACTGTCAGGGAATTTTAAATAATTGTGATCACTATGTTAAAGGTGGAAAAGGTAGACAAGGTGTAAGATCAGATAGGTAATTTCAGCAGAGATAGAAAATAAAAGAAATGATCAAATGGAAATACTAGAGATAAAAAACAAAGTAACAGTTATCGTTTTATTTCTTTTTCTCTTTTGTCTTTTTATTTCTTTTTCTGAATTGATACAAATGTTCTAAGAAATGACAAATAGGCAACTATGTATGATATTGAAAATTACTGATTATATATGTAGAACAGAATGATATGTTAATGTTTTTGTTCTTAATTTTTTTAATTAATAAATAAATTTTAAAAAGAAACCAAAGTAACAGAAATGTTACCTTGGCTCATTAGTAGGCCTGAATATTTATATTTACTAGAATAGATAATATTGACAAAGATAAAAAGAAGACACAAATAACCAAATCAAGAATGAAATAAGGGATACCACTACAGATCCTGCAGCCATTAAAAGAATGATAAGAGATTGCTATGAACAACTTTATAAATTCAACATCTTAGAAGCATTAGACCAATTCCTTGAAAACCACAAACCACTAAAACTCAACCAAGTTAAAAAGATAATCCAAATAGTTCTATAACTATTAGAGAAATTGACTTTGTAATTTAAAAACCCATGAAAAAGAAATCTCCATGTGGATGGTTTCACTGGGGAATTCTACCTAATATTTTAAAAAGTAACACTGATTTTATACAATCTCTTCCAGGAAATAAAAGAGGAAAGAAGACTTCCCAGCTTATGAGTTTAAAACAAGGCAAAGACAGTACAAAAAACGAAAGCTCAAGATCAATGTTTTTCATGAATCTAGACAAAAAAAAAATCCTCAAATACTAGCAAATCAAATCCAGCAATATATAAAAGGAATAACATATCACAGCCAATTGTGATTTATTCCAAGAATGGAAAGCTGGTTCAACATTCAAAAATCAATCAGTATAATCTCCCATATTGACAAGTTAATGAAGAAAAATCATATGATCATATCAATTGAGGCAGAAAAGCATTTGAAAAAACCTAATACCCATTCACATAAAAAAAAAAAACTCTCAGCAAACTATGGATGGAGGAAAACTTCCTCAACTTGATAAAGAGTATTAACACGCCTACAGCTAACATCATACTTAGGGTGAAAGACTTAAGGCATTCTCCTAAGTTCAAGAATAAGGCAAGGTTGTCCACTCTCACCACTCTTAACCAACATAGTACTTCATGTTCTAGCCACAGCAGTAAGGTAAGAAAAACAAATAAAAGGCATACAGATTAGAAAGAAGAAATAAAACTGTTCCCATTGGCAGATGACATGATTGTCTATGTAAAAAATTCCAAGTAGTCAACAACAAAAAATTCCTTGAACTAATGTGAATTCAGCAAGATCATGTATGGAATATAAAACCAACACACAAAACAATTGCATTTTTCATTGATTGTATACTTTGGATGGAGTGCATGAAGACCTCTCAATAAAAATATTTTTTTAAAAACACAATTGCATTTTTACATATCAACAGTGGACAGGTAGAGACTGAAATTAAAGTACCATACTATTTACAATCACTCCAAAGAAAATGAAACACCGAAGAATAGATATGCTGAGAATTAGAAAATGCTAATGAAAGAAATCGGAGAGACTTAAATGGAAGTGGCATACCACACTCAAGGATTGGAAGATTCAATGTAATTAAAATGTTCATTCTCTCCAAATTGATCTATAGATTTAATGTAATGCCTATCAAATTCCCAGCAAGGTTTTGATTTTTTAAAACTTTTTTTATTGTATAGTATAGCGTATATACAAAGCAAAGAAATAAAAAAGCAATAGTTTTCAAAGCACTCTTCAACAAGTAGTAACAGGACAGATCCCAGAGTCTGTCATGGGCTACCCTATGATCCTCTCAGATTTTTCCTTCTAGCTGCTCCAGAACATAGGCTAGAGGGCTTAAATATTTTTTTATCATCACAATTGACTTATTTTCCTTCTTTTTTTGGTGAAAAATAACATCCATACAAAAAAGCTATAAATTTCAAAGCCCAGCACTGCAATTAGTTGTAGAACATATTTCAGAGTTTGACATGGGTTATAATTTCACAATTTTAGGTTTTTACTTCTAGCTGCTCTAAAATACTGGAGACTAAAAGAGATATGAATTTAATGATTCAGCATTCATATTTGTTTGTTAAATCCTATCTTCTCTGTATAACTCCACCATCACCTTTGATCTTTCCATACCTTCCTTTAGGGGTGTTTGGACTATGGTAATTCTAAATTTCTCATATTGGAAGGTTCTGTCACTAATATGGGGTAGGGAGATGGAACTGTCTGATGTTCTGGAGAGGCTGGGCTAGGTTTCAGGACTTATCTGGACCAAGGACCCATCTGGAGGTTGTAGGTTTCTGGCAAGTTTCTCTAGTGCATGGAACCCTTGTGGAATCTTACATATTGCCCTAGGTGTTTTTTAGGATTGGCTGGGATGGTCCTGGTTGGGAGTTCGCAGGTTATGATAGGTAGCAAGGTCTACCTGAAGCTTGTGTAAGAGCAACACCCAGGGTAGCCTCTCGACTCTATTTGAACTCTCTGTCACTGATACTTTATTAATTACACTTCTTTTCCCCCTTTTGGTCAGGATGGAATTGTTGATCCCACGGTGCCAGGTCTGGATTCATCCCTGGGAGTCCTCTCCCATGTCACCAGGGAGACTTTCACCCTTGGATGTCATGCCCCACATAGGGGGGAAGGCAATGATTTCACTTCCAGAAAGGCTTTTTGTAAACATGCCAAGCTCATTATGAAATGTATATGGAAAATCACAGATCCTAGTATAGCTAAAACAATCTTGAAAAGGAAGAACAAAGGAAGACACAATCTATTCAGTATTAAGGCCTACCATATAACTTCAGTAATCAAGGCAATGTGGTATGGCAGTGGGGTGGGGTGGTATAGCCACATAGATAATGGGACAGAATAAAGAACCCAGAAATCGACCCATACCTATATGCCCAACTCATTTTTTTTTATAAAGGTAAAAAACAATTCAATGAAGGAAAGATAGCCTTTTCAGCAAATGGTGCTGGATCAATGGGACATACATACACCAGAAAAGCAAAGCATGAACCTCAAATTAAACCTTACATCTTATACAAAAATTTACTTAAAATGGATCATGGACTTAAATGTAAAATGCAAAATTCTAAAACTTAGAAAAAACACATATAGGAGAAAATCTTTGGGACCTAAGGCTAGGCAAAAAGTTCTTAGACTTGAAAAGAAAAGCATGTCCATAAATGGAAAAATTGATAAATTGGACTTCATCATGATTAAAAACTTTTGCTCTGTGTAAGAATCTGTTAAGATATATAAATAACACTCAAGACTCAATAGCAAAACAAAAAACACACAAATCTAATTAGAAAATAAGCACAAGATATGAGCAGGTATTTCACCAGAAATGATATACAGATGGCAAATGAGGTCATGAATAGGTGTTCAACATCATTAGCCATTAGGGAAAATGCAAATTAAAACCATAGTGAGCTATCACTATACACCTATTAGAAAGACTAAAATAAAAAAAAAAAAAAGATAATACCAAATGCTGGTGAGGATGAGGAGAAACCAGATCACAATAATTTGGTTGGTGGGAATGTAAAATGGTACAGCCACTCTGGAAAACAAATCAAACCTGCAACAAATTACCATATGGCCCAACAATTACCCTCTTGGGTATTTACCCCAGAGAAATGAGAACTGATGTCCATGCAAAGACATGTATCTATAGCTAACAGGACAGCAGGGACTTTGGCTGTCTTGTTCATTATGATATCCTCAACGCCTAAGACAATGCCTAGTACATACTAGGTGTTCAATAAATCTTTGCTTAATGGAGATATATGTTAGTGTGTTTTCCACCAAGAATACATAATATTACACAGCATGGCTGTTTTTCTTTTGTCACTATTTGCTCTTAGCACTTGGGCACAATATATTTTTCTTAGAAAAAAAGTAATGAAGCAATACCAACCCGAATGGTAAATAAAATGTTTTTTACAGTATTGGATGAGTCAAAGAGCTAACTAGTTTAATCATAATTGCCGTGAATAACCGGGCTAAAAGAAAAGAAAAACCGTCTAGATTTAATCTTAACTATTTACCTACTGTGCCTTCCCGCTATTCCTCAAGCCCCTGTCGTAGTCTGAGTGATATCTCAACATCACAGGCAACGTGGTCTCCAGAACAAGTACTTAGTAAGTAGCAAGGTAAGGGTAAGAACGAAACAATTGTTCAACTAAACAGAAAAGACTAATCCAGCATTTTGCAATTTCTCCCCAGTGGGGATGGGGGGAGGTGGGAGGCTGCAGGTGTGCACATTTCTGGTGACAATGAAAAGGCAGGAGTGTGTCCACTGCAGGGAAGGCGCGCCTTCGCTGGGTGAATGCTGGGTCCTTTCCTCAGCAGGGTTTATGTTTAGAGGAGGAGGCTATTCAAGCCAGAATTCACAGCTCCTGTGTGTTATACTCAGGCAGCAGAGCCCCAGGGAGAGTTGAAGGAAAGAAAAGTGGGACTATTTAAGTGGGGGCAAAAGCAAGATGCAGGTGGGTTTGAAATGGCATCTTCACTCTTCTAAAGGCTGTGACAGTTGCTGGGATCATCTGAAAGGTACAGGCACAGTAGGAAAATCACCATCATTCTACATTACAGGGCCACAAAGGAAATGTGTCCTTTTATAGCATCATATAAGAAGGTCTTAGGACAGAGGTGTTGAAAGTTTCCCCAAGCTTTCCTCTTCCCAGCTCAAGTTTGTGTGTTTTTACTGATTTCCTCAGAGCCCACTTTCCATTCACTGGCGATAAAAAAAGAGGGTGTACATTGATGTCCCTTGGGAAGCTCCTCATTTCTACCAGAGTTGGGCAGGAGTTCCTCAAGGATTTACACAGGAAGTTTCTGTTTACTTTTGCATGTGTGGGTGTGTGTGTGGGGGGGGGGGTGGAGGCCAGGTTATATTATTACTGAAGGGTTATTTTATAAAGCAAGTCCTAGCTTGCCTGCATCAAAATGGATTGCGCTGTGCTGCAAAGGACACCATCGAGAAAGTAGAAAGACAACCCACAGAATGGTAGATTTTTGCAAATCACATCTGATAAGGGACTTACAGTTAGAGTGTATAAAGAACTCTCACAACTCAAAAAGACAACCTGAATTTTAAAATGAGCAAAGGACCTAAGTAAACATTTCTTCAAGATATACAAATGGCCAGTAAGCATATGGTAACATGCTCAACATCTTTAGTCATCAGTGAAATGCAAATCAAAACCACAATGAGATGCCAATTCACACCTACTAGGATGGCTATAATAAAAAAGACAGATATTAACAAGTATCGGCAAGAATGTGGAGAAATTGGAACCCTCATACACTCTAGAGGGAATGTAAAATGCTGCAGTATCTTTGGAAAACAGTCTAACAGTTCCTCAAAATGTTAAACATAGACTTTACCATCTGACCCAGCAATGCCACTCACCCAAGACAAATGAACATACATCCACACAAAAACTTGCACAAGAATGTCCATGGCAGTATTATTCATAATAGCCAAAAAGTGGAAACAGTCCAAATGCCCGTTAGCCGATGAATGGATAAACAAAACGTAGCCTATCCATACAATGGAATATTATTCAGCAGTAAAAGAGAATGCTACAACACGGTTGAACCTTAAAAAACGTTACGGTAAATGAATGAAGCCAGATGCAAAAGACCACACATTTTATTATTCCTTTTATATGAAATTTCCAGAATAAGCAAATAGAGACTAAGTAGATTACTGATTGCCTACGACTGGGGAATGGGAGAATGGGGAAGGACTGCTAATGGGAATGGGGTTTCTCTTGGGGGTGATGAAAATGTTCTAAAATTGATTGTGGTAATGGCTGCACCACTGTGAATATATTAAATATCATTGAGTTGTACATTTTAAATAGGTGAGTTGTATGGCTATGGATTACACATCAATAAAGCTGTATTAATATATAGATATTTATATAGCTAGATAGATATTTTAAAGGCTTGTCACAACATCCAGTGCATCCTATCTTTAAAATACACTGGCACTACCCGCAGAGGCAACGCTACTTTTTGATGTTTAATAAAGATCCCTCTGGGTTCCCAGTATTATGTAGGTGGGGCAGGCCGCGAGCTTGGAGTCTATTTTGTGGGCGAGCAAGGTTAACTGCGGGTGCATTCCCGGGCCGCGTCAAGGTCACAGTGAAAGTCAGGCCCAGTCGGCCTCCAGGACAGAGCTCAACGGGGCCCACTGATGCAAAAATCAGAGATGTTTTTAAAAAGCACGTGCTCATCCCGATGCTAGGTTAAAACCATGTCTGTATTTGGTTTGGAACTGAAAGTATATGTAATCTCAAACCAGCTCTTTGAAAGAGTTTTATACGGACTGATACAGGGAGCAGCAACTCATTCTCAAAAGCCTCAACTTGTTTCGGGAGAAAGAAATTGGGACTCCCAGTGGTGGCCAGGCTGGAAAGATGGCGAGAGAGAGGGCGAGGGCGAAATCCGTGAACCCGGGCGCGGGGCCCTGGGAGCCGCCGGAGCGTGGGGGAGCCGGCAGGGGGCGCCCTCCGCGCTCCTGCCCCGCCGCTGGCTCAGACCTTCCCCTCCGCGCTCCGCTCGCCCTTCCGTCCCCAGCCCCCGCCTCTTTCCTCCGGGCGTTCAAAGGGTGCCGGGGTGGGGGGGCGGGGAGCGGGACTGCGGTTGCGGTCGGCAGCTGAAGCAGGTGTCGGGACTGCGCGGCCGCCTCCACTTGGCGCCCGCAGCTCCTGGGCCGGCGGGGAGCGCGGAGGGGCGCGCAGGAGGCCCCATGGAGGGCGGCGGCGGCGGCACCCCCCTGGCCGGGGCGCTGGGGGTGGCAGGCGAGTCTCCTCCGTGCCCGCTGCCGCCCGGAGGCGAAGTCGCCGCGTGGCTCGCTGAACCCGATGGGGCGGCCAAAGGAGCGGCGGGCGAGGGCGAGGGCGGGCCGCGGCGGGCACTGCGGGTAGTATACGTGCGCAGCGAGAGCCCCCAGGGCGGCGCAGCGGGCGGCCCCGAGGCGGGTGCGCGGCGGTGTTTGCTGCGGGCCTGCGAGGCTGAGGGCGCCCACTTCGCCTCCGTGCCCTTCGGGGAGCTCGATTTCGGGGAGACGGCCGTGCTGGACGCCTTCTACGACGCAGGTGAGGGTGAGCACCACCTCCACCCCTGCCCAGATCCCCGCCCCGTCTCTTTTCCCGATCCTCGCACACGCCCTGGCACCCATTCCCGCTCCCTCCTCTCCCTCTCCCGGTCCCCTCCCCAGGCTTGCACCCCGAGACTCCTAAGGCGAGACCACCCACCTTTGGGGGAGGGTAGCGGGTAGCGTAGAGAGCGTTGCACCCTTTTACGGAAAAGAAAACGGAGGCCACTGACGTTTAGAGACCCCTTTATTCCTGGTTCTCTGTAAACATCAGATGACCCCAGACCCCACCAGTTATGCAACTTTTACTTTCTCACTCTTAGCACGTCCCTCACAGCACAGAGTCCCGGCCTTGGTGACACCGAATCACCTGGGAGCTTTCAAAAATCCTGGGATGCCCAGACCGCACCCCAGGCCAATGACATCAGAAGCCGTGGGCGCAGAATTAGTTAAGGCTTCCCAGGTGGTTCCATGGTGGAGCCAAGAGTGGGAATCAGCGCCTTACACCTGAGGGTGGGGGCGCCCCGTGTTAGAAACCCCAGTAGCCTTTTGCACACTTTAGTTCCCGTCTCCGACACACACTGACAGCGTGCGCTGTGTATTTTACCCCAGAATGCATAAGCATCCCGGGGTTCGGAGTCCCCACCGTTGCCGAAACGGGACACTACTAGCTCATTGTAATAAGTGCGCCGCGAAGAACCCGACCTTAAAATCGGTACTTTGAGTGGGCAAGAGTTTCTCTAAACCCACCAAGGGTTGGAGTGAATTGTTGCTTCGCTGTTTTCCTCATTGCGCCTTCCTTATCCCGGACAAGCCTCTGGCGCTTGGGTGATGTTTAGGAGCGTGTATGTAAGATAGTAATCACCTGGGAGCCCTTGTGCCTCAGTTTCTCCACCCGTCAAAAAAGGTCAACCGTGCCTCACCCTAACTCTAAAAGCATGTTAGAAGGTGAGTGGGGGAGAGGCTTTTGAAACAATGGCCAGGCCATGCTGTGAGGAAAACGTAGCGTTTGTCCCATGACTGCACATGTGGACCCGTTTTTTGCAGCCCAAATCCTTCCCAGCTGGCGGAGGGGTTGGGTCGGCCTTGTTTAAACAAGTGGCAGCTGGGTTCCAGCTTGAAAATACTCTCTTGACACTTATGACCCCTCCGAAGGTGTTCGTTACATCTTTTTAGAAAAGTTGTTGGGGAGACCCCTTCACTTGGAACCGCTTACTTTTCCTGGCTTCTACTTATTCTGCTCCAAACTTGGATACTCTGAACAGCTGCCTCCCCCCGCCCCCACCTTGGCGTTGCGCACTATTGCAGCTTCCTGCCTGCTGGCCCCGCCTCTGGGAAATAGCTGTGCAGGGGCTTTGCTTCTCTAGGGGTGTGGGGTGTGTGTGCGCGAGGGGACACACGTGTGTGTAGCGAGTCTTCCTCTGCTAGCAGGCCCCCCTCCTTCTGCTTGGGTGTGACGGCTCAGTCAGTCAGCAATCTCTCCGCTTCAGAGCTACACAACACACATCCCTTTTCCTCACAATAGGTCCGAACGGCCTGGAATTTTCAGCTGCCCCCTATACCTTCTTTGATTAACCTTGGCCTGATCTTGAATAAGTCATTTCACAGTACATCATTATAATTAAGAAATGATTTTCATAGGTTTGAAAGAAAGGATATACCTAATTCCAATAAGTGAGTTTATGGGTTAAACAGATGGCCCACCTCCACCTCCCTTCCTGGCTTCCTGCTCTCTCCCAGTCACAGCTTTTTGGCATCTCTACCCAAATGATACTAATCTATCATTTTGCTTCTTGGCAGAAGTTCTAGAACAACACTGTCCAATAAGGTAGCCACTAGGCACATGTGGTTATTTACATTTAAATTAAAATTCAGTGACATAGAGGGTGCAAGGGTGGTTCAGTGGTAGAATTCTCACCTGCCATGCGGGAGACCTAGGTTCGATTCCCGGCCCATGCACTTACCAAAACAAGCAAACAAATGGGGGGGAAAAATTTTATTTCAACAAATGGTACTATAATAAGGGGATATTCACATGGAAAAGGAATGAAATGTGACCCTTGCCATACAGCATACAGAGGAAAAAAATATTCAGTGACATAAAACATGTAGTTCCTTAGTCATGCTAGCACTTTTCAAGTCCTAGATAGCCACAGATGGCTCTTGTGTTAGGAAAGTCCTAGAACATCTTCCTCATTGCAGAAAGTCCCATCAGACAATGCTGTTCTAGAAAAAGGCTTGAGGGGATGGGGAACTAGTGAATATGTTTGGGGGAGGGTCATATCTGCAGAGCTATCTTGGTTTTTTCACTCTTGACACGGTTGTATTCATCAGAAACTTGTTAAATTCTGTAATTTAATGGATGAGCTAGGGGGACAGAGCAGAAAGGGGAGGGGACACTGAGCCAAGCTGGATTGAAATCTTTAAGCACTTCCTGTTCTCGTAGCAAAGCCAAAGCCAGATTGGGTTGTTTCTGTCTCCCTGTACCATTTTACATGGTTCCATGAGGGTCTGACTCTGAGGTTGCGTTTCACTAGAGGTTGGGGGACTTGGTGAGCTTCAGGAAAGTCACAGGTAGGGCTTCAGCCAAAGCAAGAAAAAGTGGACACAGTTGTAAATGAAGTGACCTGGGCAGTGATGGGCAGGGTCTATTCACTTTTAGTAGAGATGATAGAAGTCAGCGTATACCCCTTGCCCCATAGAAGGACCAGATTTGCTTTGTTTTAATGTTTTAAATTTTAACTTTTTTTAAACATCCATCATCTATCTCCAAAAGTCAGAGTCTTGGATTCAGCAGATCAATCAAGTTTGGCACATCACCTGGTTTCTTCCAGTATTTGAAAAATAAAACATACCACCCCCTTTCCCCAGAAGAAACTCATTTTTCTGGACACCTCTTGACTTCTTTTCCTTAAATGCCTATCTCTTTCCTTGGACAGAATTCATAGTCATGACTTGAACTAACTGCAGTTTTGGACTGTATTTACCTAGAGCAGCTGCATCTACTTTTCTCAACTGCATCCTGTGTCTCCCTCCTGGAGGATCTGGTGCTCAGACACATTGAAGACGGAGAATTCCCAAAGGAAGCAGACCTGCATGACTTTGTCTCATGCTTTTCCAAACTTTTTCACAGTGGAAGCTCCATTCTCCCAGGATGCTATGATTGAATATGCTTATTGTAGTATCAAATTGTGAAATGAGAGCTGCCTGATGGAACACAATACATTGACCTGGGAGTAGCTTGTGTTACTGATGACGGTTTCCTCTCCAGGTGGTTTGTGGTTAGTTACTGACCAGTGGAAATCAGGGCTGCCCCAGCATCCTCATTCTCCATCTTCTAGAATTAGCTGTTAAGTTGCTCAGATGACAAGAACAGCCCCTTTGGCTGAGGCACAAATGAACATCCTGTACCTGTAGTGTCTGGCTTTGCTTAATTTCCTCCTCTCTGAAGCTTGTTTAAATGCCACCTTCTTGCCCAGGGGTTCTGCTTCTGATTTTTTTTCCTTCAGCTACATTCACCTGATTTTAAGAGTCCTGGAGTGTTACCATCTTACAGCAGAGAAGCCTTGAATTTCCTGACTATTGATAAGACCAAAACTTGGGTTTCAATCTCCAGAGTAATCATTTGGCTTTGGCCGATCCCGGTGGCACCCCACCTGCTAGCTGGCTGGCTGTCTCAGACAAGAGTCATATTGGGGGGTGGGGCCGAGGTAACTGGGTGGCCACCAAAGATTGTGCTCCCTGTTGTTGGGAAGCGGGAACTACGTTTCTCAGCACCCCTTGAGTCTAGGTGGGACCTGTGGCTAGATCTGGCCAATGAAATGGAAGTAGAAGTGATCTGTGATGCTTCTGGGCCAAGGTGTCATCATATGGAGCGGGCCTTCCCCCTGCTCTTATCCGTTTCCACGGTTTCTCTGGGGACCTTAGAGGCTCCATATAGAAGGTGGTGGCAGAAGGAGTCACTCTTTGGAGCAGAGCTGTTGGAGCAGGGATATCTGCTTGGGATTTGGTATAAGCAAGAGAGAAATTTATCTGGTCAGGCAACTGAGATTTGGGGGACGTTGGTCATGGTGGTAAGAGAGTGCAACTTGGGTTACATAATCTAACCCAGATGCTAGAAAATCATCTCCTAGGCGCGCCTTAGCAACAGCAGGCCATGTGTCATCTCATGTGATGGATGGTCATTATTCATAAATTGTGCCAATCACGGGCCCCACACTATGCTTTTGTGGACTAAGAAAATATAAAGGAGCTGCTTGGACCATCAGCTTCATACCAGGAATGGGGGGAAGTGTTTTCTTGTCTTCCCCGGTTGTACTGGTTTGGGAGGCTAGGTAATCTTTTCCTTTTGTATTAGGTGATGTAGTAATGATTCTGTTAGTCTTTATCCAACAGTGCTATTGCATTTTCTTTAGAAATAGCCTATGTGATCATTTAAGACTAGTGCCATTCTATTTGCTGCCCTGTATGTGGGTTATGTCTAGCCTCTCGCCCTGTGTTGCTATTCCTGGATTCTTTATTAGCTTGACATATTGTGTGGCAAAGACAGTACTCGCCACTATCCACCTATTCTTCTGCATTTCCTTTTCTCCCTCGCAGTTAGGCTGGACCCTGGTGATGAGTGTTGGCCAATGAAATGTAAGCGGAAGAGACAGGTGTCACTTAGGCGCTGAGACAGTTCGATGGTGTGCCTCTTCCATCCTTCTTGGCCTCTCTCGTGGCACCTGTGAAGGTCATGTGTTTGAGGTGGCAGCTGAGCCATTAGGTTTCAGGGGATTTGTCTTTTGTAGCAGCATAACCTAGCTTATCCTGACGAATACAACTTTGCATTGAGTTCTGCCATAAATGGGTAAACACATCTCTTGGTTCAGCTGGCCTTAGTGGGCTCAGTCCACACAGGGATTGGCTCCTGCTCAAGAAGGAGTCTAAGAATGTTGTATAATTTGCTAGACTCCTTCTTCCTCATTCTGGAAAATGTATAAAGTTCGAAGGAGGATGATCCTGCAGAACACCTGGGTTTGGTGGCTGTGGAATGATGAAACATGCCCCTGATTCAGCACCTACATTTTGCATGGCATCTATACATGGTCAGGAGACTGGCCAAATCTATTTCCAGCCTTGTATATCCTGGGGCCAAAAATTGGGACAGTAGTTAATTTAGACATTGCCTTCTCTCATGTAAGTAACAGCTGAATAAAATCATCAGCCTAGTAGTTCAGCTCAGAAACCTAGAAATTGGTCTGTCTACCTTCTTTCTCGCTGCCAAATCCAGTCAGTTCATTCCAAAATGAGTCTCAAATCAGCTCACTTCTCTCTATGTACCCTGCTACCATCTTGGTCCGAGTATCAGCTTCTCTTATCCATGTCATTGCCAGTGGCTTCATAACTGGTGCCGCAAGGCTGGGCCAGTCTCGGTGCATTGAAACCCATGTTGTCTGCCTAGAAGGCCCTTCAATCCTGGCACCCTCCCCCAACCCCACAGTCTTCCTCTGCCCCATGCCTAGTTGGCCTTCACCTCTCAGTTCTTCAAGGAAGGCTTCACCGACCCTGCCCGTCTCACCCTGCTGGTTTTTTGCATGTCAAATTTGCCTTTCCTATCCGGTAACACAATTGGAATGAAACATTACTGATTTTATGATTGATCTCCTGCCAGACAGCAAACTCCTCCGTGGCAGGCAGCAGTTGTGATTTTCTTCACTACTGCTTGCATGATTCCTGGGAACATCTACCCGTCTGCTTTTTAGAATGAGTATTGGTGGAGACAGCCAACACTTGGCTTCTGCTGTTGAGATGAAGCAGGACTTGTTTTGTGTCCTCAAAAGGAATTCAGAATGTGATTTCCCATAGCAACCATGTTGAAAATGGTGGCCAGGCATAGAGATATAGTGCAATTACAATTTTGTTAAGAAATAAGAGCCATTCCACAGCACATCTCTGGTTCTGAAATTTTCTCCTCAGCAATGCATATATAGCGGGAGAGACTAGGAGAATTTATACTACAAAGAAAACAGTGGTTTTAGTTTTGTGGTGGGAATACAGGTTCTTTTTCTTCTTTTTGCTTGTCCACATTTTCTATGGTGTGTATAGAATACATGCCATATCTAAATATATGGTGTGTATCTAAAATATATGCGTGGATCTTATTTAAAATAAGTGTAGTAAGAGATTGAAGGTAGGGTTAGTGCTCAAAAGGCTTCTCCCTCTCTCCTTCCCTGCTGGAGAAAGCGGTATGGCATGCTCAGGCTTTAATTACTTCACCTCAAGGTTCAGGCTGGGGGAGCTCCTGGCCAGACCTCAGCTGTCCCTTGCTGGACCTGGCCCCTGGCTTGCCCCTGGTGGCCGCCTCCCTCCCCTGGACCGCCTTCCTTTAGCTGCTACTGTTAATGCCCTGGACTCAGCATTGAGCCTGGAACTTTCCTCAACTCTTGCTCACTGGGCTGACTTTGATGAAAGCTGCATTTTACATGTGGCATTTAATTAAGACATTGCTGTTTGAGCTATATAGAGTAAATGGATACTCAGGGGCTGACCTGCCACCCTCCTGGCTGTGCCTTATTTGTTACTAAGGCAAAATGGATATTCAGTTCCAAACAGTTAATGTGTAAACACACCTTTGGCATATAAGCCATGAACTTACTCGAAGCCTTCTATGTATCAGCCTTTGAGGTAGGGACTGTTTAAATCCAGGTCAAACAGTGTAGTGGGGTAGGACTGAACCGCTACAAAATAGGCTGGAAAATTCTTGTTTCCCAATACTTTGCACAGTTTTGGAGCTGTTGGGTATGACGGGACTTGGCAGAAATGCCTGGTGGTTACTGAGGCGGGGTTGGTGGCGGATGTTGCGAAGCACAACTGAGTTAGGTGGTGGCACTTGGCAGGAAGTAGAGCCCACTCAGGTGGGGCAGCCCAGGGGCCAGACGCAACTGGACCAAGGGAGAGGGGAAAGAGGAGGTAAAGAGAAGTGGGGAGCACTAGATGTAGTTGACTTTTTTCTTATCATAGAAAATTTCAGATGTGTATATCACCCAGCTTCAACAATTCTTAACATTCTGCCATTCTTATTTCTTTATATCTACCCGCTCCCTACCCCATACTTATTATTATACTTTTTAAAAGTATGTTTGTGTGAAATGTAAATGCATAGAAATGCAGAAATCTTATTTGTGTAGTTTTCAAAAATGCCTACACCTGTGTAACCCAAAGCCCTGCACAAGACAGAACATTTCCAGTTCCCCAGAGCGGTCCCTCATGTCCCCTCCCATTCAGTCCCTCCAACCCCACCTCTGGACTCGGGCAATGGCTGACTTGCTTTCTGTCCTTAGAGATTAAATTTGCCTTTTCTAGAGTTTCATGTACATGGGCTTACCCAGTATATACTCTTTAGTGTCTGGCTTCTCTTGTTCAACATGATGTTTTTGAAATTGATCCATATTGTTATTCATATCAATAGTTTGTTCCTTTTTGAATGATAAGGATCATTCCATTGTATGAGCATACCGCAGTTGATTTAACCATTCCCCTGCTGATGGGCATCTGGGTGCTTTCCAGTTTTGGACTGTTACAAAGACAACTGCTGTGAACTTTAGAATATAAGTCTTTTGTAGACATACATTTTTGTTTCTCTTGGGTAAATACCTAGGAGTATAATTCCCGAATTAAAAGGTAGGTATATGTTAAACTGCATAAGAGACTTCCAAACCTTTTTCCCAAACTGGTTGTAAAATTTTAATTCTTAGCAGCAATGTGTGAGCATTCTGGTGGCTTCAGATACTCACCAACATTTTGTTTTATCGCTCTTTTTATGTTGGCCTTTCTAATGGTGTGTGTGTGTAGTAGTAGGTTCTCGTTATGGTTTTAATATGTCTTCCCTTCACAACTAATGATGTTAGCTGTCTTTTCATGTGCTTATTGACCATGCAGATATCTTCCTTTGTGAGGTTTTTGTCTTATGGAAAAATTCCTTAGATATTCTGATTTCAAGTCCTTTGTCAGAAATATATTTTGTAAACAGTTTCTCCCAAACTGTGGCTTGCTTATTCATTTACTTAATAGTGTTTATTTGATGAGCAAAAGTATTTAATTTTTTTAAAGTTTTAATTTTGATGAAGTCTATAATCTTTTTTCCTTTTACAACTGCTATAGGAAATCTTTGCCCACCTTCAGGTTGTCTCCTTCTGAAAACTTTAGTTTTAGCTTTTACATTTAGGTCTGTGATTGAAATCACATGAAGTTTGCCATAGGTGACTTTTGGCAACCCGAGCCTGCCACCTTGCCTCGGACATGTGAGAAGCCGGTCTTGCCTCACGGTGTTGTCTGGTGCTATGAGTCGTTTCATCTCACATCTAGGAAAGCAGAGGAAATGCAGGTTGCCCTTTGGGGAAGGGCCTTTCTGTCTTCCAGGTCAAAACCCAAAACAGATCCAAAATATAATGTTATTAGCATGACCCACTGTCCCTGGAAACACAAGTAACCAAGGAGGAAGGACACTGGCTTACTGAACCAAAGTTTGAATTTGTACTCTATCATTTCTTGGGTGTGTGACCCTAGATAACTTAACATCTCTGAGCCTTACTTTAAAAAAATCTCTATGTAAAGATTCCAGTACAGTTCCTTGACTTAGTAAGTGTTCAGTGAATGTCAGTTCCCCCCATGCCGCTCCGCTCGGCCCTCTGTGACTTCCCCTCCCTCCTCAGCCCAATTAATATACCAGAATCTCAGTACAGAATGAAATGTGATTTGTGAAATAGTGAAAACACAGGGCTCAAACCTCTTGGACAATGATCCTCTAGTGGGGGGCAGTGTACAGTTTAATACTCTACATTTTTCTGCATCATTAGCTGGAACAGCAACATGTACATGCAAACACTAAAGTGGCTTAAATCATGTTACCCTTTCTGTTATGAGTATTATACTGTGAGTAGTCTGAGATCGAGCCCAATGAGTTCATTCACCTCAGCTTGGTTTTTAGGACTTCTAAGACATTAATTTAGCATTAGATTTATGAATGCCAAATTCCATGTTGGAATTTTTATATATACAAGAAATCAAGATTTATTTTTCCCCCAAGGAGACCTCAGATTACTTTAAAAGCCTCAGTCATTTCATTGGTCTTATGCTTGGCCATTTACAAAATGCCTCTGCCGACGTCTTGGTGGAATCTGAGAACAACCCAGGGAGGGAGGCAGGGCAGGCACCAGCGCCACCCTGCAGGTGGGAGAAGCGAAGCACCCGGGGCCACGCAGCTTTCCTGCTTTTGTGTCCTGTGCTCCTGGTGCCAAGTGAGATTTCCCACATTCCTGACTCGCTTTCTGAACTTGAGCCTCCTGGAGGCAAAACACTTAACTTATTTATCAGGCTAAATCTCGGGCAAACAGATCACAGATAAAAAGGCAGAGATAAAATTGGTCATGAGCTGTAACATACACACATACGCACACACCTTGGTTTAACAAACCTTAAGTGACCTGCAAAGAGCCAAGGCTCTTATTAAATCTATTCTTGGCAGAGTGTCTGAATTTAAAATTAAAGTGCCCCTCAATTCAAGAATCAATTACAATGATCTCATCACATGCTAGTATGCAATAAGAAAGGACATCAGGAAACTATACCTAAGCTCCTATTTTTTGCTTTCCAATATCTTTTTGTGTCTGTAAGAATGACTAAAAATAAATCATTTTTCTGACTGTAAAAATTGATCAGTCTGTGTGACTTGGGGACTTTTGGCCTTCATCCCTGCCCCTTCCTATGCTTCTCCTTTGTCCTCCTCATTTGTGCCCTTCCCTTTATCAACTGATTCTAATAGTCACCAAGGCCTTGGAAGTAGGGCTATTTTGCCACATCTTATTAGCATCACTATAAAACGCTTTCTAATTTGGATAGGTGTTTTTGTTTGCTAATGCTGCCGGAACACAATATATGAGAAATGGGTTGCCTTTTATAAAGGGGATTTATTAAGTTACAAGTTTACAGTTCTAAGGCCATAAAAACATCTAAACCAAGGCACTCAGGATGCCTTGACTCAAGAAAGACCAGTGGCCTCTAGAACGCCTCTCTCAGCTGGGAAGGCATGTGGCTGGCATCTTCTGGTCCTTTGGCTTCTGGTTTCAAACAGCTTCCCTGGGGGTATTTTCTTTCTGCATCTCCAAATGTCTCTGTCTATGTCGGTTCTGAGATTTTTCCAAAATGGTTCCCTCTTTTTTTTTTTTTTTTTTTTTCTTTAACATGGGCAGGCACCGGGAATCGATCCCGGGTCTCCAGCTTGGCAGGCGAGAATTCTGCCTGCTGAGCCACTGTGGCCTGCCCCAAAATGGTTCCCTCTTAATGGACTCCAGTAAGCAGCCCCACTTTGAATGGGTGGAGACACATCTCCAGGGAAACCACCGAATAAAAAGTTACCACCCTAAACAAGATGTCTGCCCCTAGAAGATTGGATTAGGAAAAAGAACATGGCTTTTCTGGGGTACACAACCGCTTCAAACCAGCATAAATAGGTGACAGAGTGAAGGGAACCAGGTAGAGCATCTGATTTCCTCAGCTGCAGTTACTTTTCACTCTGAGCAACTGTCTGCGGGGAGCAGAATTATCCATCCTAGGTAAGAAGACCAGGTCAGGTTTTAAAATGTGCTCCCAGCATTGTATGTTTGTTCTTTCTTCCACAACAACCTCTAAAGGGCAAATATGGATATGAGAGTCTCCTGTTTTAAAGTCTCATCATTATTTTTTTTTTTTAAAAAAAAGCAACCTTTCTAGGTGTGACGATACTCTGGTGACTTATTTTTCTTTTTGTTCTCATCTTTTAGTGATCTATACTGAAATATTTGGGAATGAAATGATATCTGGGAATTGTTTCTAAATAATATGGAAGAAGGTGGTGTGGGTGGCCATAAAGCTGAAACAAGGCTGGCCATGAGTTGATTGTTGAGGTAGGGAGAGAAGTATGGGGGTTTCATCAGACTATTCTATGTTTATATATATTTATAATTCTCCATGATAAAACTAAAAAAAAAAGAACTAACATAGTTTTTCAGTTGCTTCAAGCTAGATTCTAGCCCTCCTCATGTGGCCTCCAGACCCTTTACCATTTGCTCCCTGCTAATCTTTCTAGGTTGATTTCCTGCCACCTTCCGGCCCCTCAGAATTATTTGCAGTTGCTCTGACGCTTAGAGCCAATCTTGCCTCTGGCCCTCTGCACTTGCTGTTTTCTTTTCTTTTAAGTATATGTTTTTTGAGAAATCTTCACACACATACATTCCATACATGGTGTACACTCAATGGCTCACAGTATGGTTGTGTATTCATCACCATGATCATTTTTTAGAACATTTGCATCACTCCATAAAAAGAAACAAAAAGAAAAAATCATACATCCCATACCCTTTACCTTCCCTCTCATTAACCACTAGTATTTCCATCTACCCAATTTATTTTACCCTTGGTCCCCCTTATTATTTTTTTATCCATATTTTTTACTCATCTGTCCATACCCTGTGTGCTGCTTTGAAAGGATGTATGGACCCTAGAAAAGCCATGTTTTAATCAAAATCCCATTTCATAAAATGGCAGAATAATCCCTATTCAATACTGTATGTTTGAATCTGTAATTAGATCATCTCCCTGGAGATGTCTTCCAATCAAGAGTGGTTGTTAAACTGGATTAGGGGAGATGTATCTCCACCCATTTGGGTGGGTCTTGATTGGTTTACTGGAGTCCTATAAAAGAGGAAACATTTTGGAGAATGAGAGATTCAGAGAGAGCAGAGAATGCTGCAGCACCACGAAGCAGAGAGTCCATCAGCCAGCGCTTTGGAGATGAAGAAGGAAAATGCCTCCCAGGGAGCTTCATGAAACTGGAAGCCAGGAGAAGAAGCCAGCAGATGATGCCATGTTTGTCATGTGCCCTTCCAGATGAGAGAGAAACCCTGAACGTCATCGGCCTTCTTGAACCAAGGAATCTTTTCCTGGATGCCTTAGATTGGACATTTCTATAGACTTGTTTTAATTGGGACGTTTTCTCAGCCTTGGAACTATAAACTAGCAACTTATTAATTTTTAAATATTCCCCTTTTTAAAAGCATTCTGTTTCTGGTATATTGCATTCCAGCAGCTAGCAAACTAGGACACCCTGGAAAAAAGCAGCATCAGACACAAGATTTTAACAATCACACTGTCACATTGTAAACGTTGTATCTTTTTACAACCGTCTTCAAGAATCATGGATACTGGAACACAGCTCAAGTGTCTCAGACACTTCCCTCCATCCACTCCAACACACCATAATCTAAAAAGGGATGTCTATTTAATGCATATGAATAACCTCCAGGATAACTGTTTGACTCTGTTTGAAATCTCTCAGCCACTGAAACTATTTTGTCTCATTTCTCACGTCTCCCTTTTGGTCAAGAAGTCTTGCTCATTCCCAGGATGTCAGGTCCTGGCTCATCCTGGGAGTTCTGTCCCATGCTGCCAGGGAAATTTACACCCCTGGGAGTCATGCCCCACGTAGGGGGGAGGGCAGTGAGTTTACTTGCTGAGTTGGCTTAAAGAGAGTGGCCACATTTGAGCAACAAAAGAGGTTCTCTGGGGGTGACTCTTAGGCATAATTTTAAGTAGGTTTAGCCTATCCTTTGCAGGAATAAGCTTCATAGGGGTGAATGCCAAGATCGAGGGCTCAGCCTATTGATTTGGTTGTCTCCACTGCTTGGGAGAATATCAGAAATTCTCCAAATGGGAAAATTGAGTATTTTCTCCTTTCTCCCATTCCCCCAAGGGGATGTGGCAAATTCTTCTTTATTCATTGTCCAAATTACTCTGGGATTTATCGGGGCATCACACTAACCTGGACAAACCTACAAAATCTCATGCCCTATTCAAGGTTCCATGTTCTTATGGTGTTCAACTAAACTGACCATATAAGTTAAATTAGGAAATGTGCTACCCAAAATATAAATTTTGCACCTAAGAAGAATCTCCCCCTTTAGTGTCGCACAGAAGTTGAAGTTTTAAAATATGGATATCATCTTTTTACCCAGGCTTCTGATACACCTGAGTCCTATCCAGATCAGCTTCATTCATATCTCTACTCTATGTCTGATCACTTTTTCAACCTTTTAAGCAGTTCCTAGAGGTGTACTGTTGGCTTTCACAGCTTCAGAGCTCTGAGTCTCAGATGTCACATAAATACCCGAAGTTTCTGGGAACAACCACGTTATATACAAACTGCTTAGTATCTGAGAATTTAGAAATAACAGTTACACCTCCTGAATATACGTGACTGCTGTTAAGAGCTTACAATCTAGGACCCTTTACAATAGGCCCCAACCTGATAACCCATGCTCTCGACTTCAGTTCACCGAGTTCCTATATTATAGTCAGTCCATATGATTGAGGCATGATAATATTTGTCTGTTTTCCTGATGTTTCATTCAACATACAGTCCTTAAGGTTCATTCATCTAGTTGTGTGCCTCACAACTGCCTTCCTTTTCCTGCCGCTCTGTAGTCCGTTGTTTGTATACACCATAGTTTTCCCCTTCCATTCCTGTCGTTGTACCCTTAGGCCACCTCCATCCATTGTGGATCACGAACACTACTGCCAGAAACATCAGTGTGCAAATGTCCACTCGAATCCCCACTCAGTTCCTCCAGGTATATACTGAGCAATGGGGTTTCAGGGTCATATGGTGACTTCACCCCTAGCCTCTTGTAGAACCACCACACTGCCCTCCAAGGGGCTGTACCTCTCAGTTTCCTTACCAACAGTGATTATAGGTACATTTCTTTCTTTCTCCACATTTTCTCTGGCACTTGTTTCTCGCTGTTCATTTTTAAGCAGTTTTATTCACACATCCTACAATCCAACCTACGTTCCTGCAGCATTCTTTTCTGTCCTTCCATCCTTATTTTGATTTGCCTGCTTGCCTCTTAGAGATTCTCGGTTCACAGAGCAAACATCACTTCCTCCAGGCCTTCCTGACTGCCGTCTGCCCAAGTGGGGATTAGGTACCACCCTGGGGGCGCTTGGTGATGCACCTTCGCCTTCCTGCTTGTCTCTTCATGCCCCTGTTAAACTCTCCCCTGGACTGTTTTGTTAGTTTTTTTCAGTAATTTCCTATGAATTGTGACCGTGCAGGCAATAAGTTTGGACACTACATTCCTCTAACTTATGGTACGTGGTGGGGAATTTCCACTCAAACTTGGGAGCTCTTATGCGCTGTCCAAAATGAAGGCTTTTGTAATGGTGTACAGTACTAACAAGCAAATTTAAATGTGCTAGTTATTTTAATTTGTTGCTCCCTTGTCTTGAATAGGTCTCCACAGGGCACAATTCCAGGGCAGCATTTTATATATGTATTGTCAAGTTGTACGTGGACACGTGCCCCGGGAGTTCTGACAAAGGAGTACATATTGCAGCAGTTTGAAATAGAAAAAAGTAAAAAAACCAACCAGAATGTCCATAGATGGGGAGAATGGATAAAGAAACTGTGATCTAGCCAGCATACAGCAGAATGCTATGCTGAAGGGAAAATGCATAAACTGAAGCTAGATGTACAAAATCAAGTCGCAACCAGCGTTGAACCAAAACAGGCAAATAAAAAAATACATACAGTGTGATGCTATTTATATAAAGTGCAAAGATATGCAAAACTAAAGAATGTACTGTTTAGAAATTAATGCATATACATAATCTTATATAATACATGTAAGCACATACACATATACAGCCACAGGTGCACACATACATCAGTGTCTCTACACACGTGGCCATGTATATTAAACATAAATAGAAAAGCAAGGAACCCATAAATACAGAGATGAGAAAAGGGGGGTTTCTCAGGCCAGGGGGAAAAGAGAGGAGGGTATCAGGGAAGGACGTGGGGCGCTGTGGGTGTTGGGACTGCTCTCCGTTTCTTGGGCTGGGTGGTTTTTCATTTCCGTATACTTTAGGCTAAATATACTCTTTAGGTATATGAGATAGTTCATAATAAAAAGAACACTAAAAATAGATCTATCAGCAGGTTCTAAGGAAGGCTGCCTCCCGGTGCTTTAGAAGGGCCTTTTTGATGCTTACACTTCTTCCACACTCCAGGGGACGTTTTGAATCAGATCCTCCATCCCTTGGGGTTTTGCCTAAAAGACTGAGGGTGGAAATGTGGGTCCAGGTAGCATCAGGCCCACGGTGGTGGGAAGTAGGTTTGGTCAGCAGCAGCGCATTCCCTGGTCCCCTGACCCTGTCGTCTTGTTCGTCCCAGATGTGGCGGTGGTGGACGTGAGCGATGTCTCCAGACAGCCATCTCTCTTCTACCATCTTGGAGTCCGCGAAAGCTTCCACGTGGCCAACAACGTGGTCCTCTACCACGACACGGACGCCACCACCTCGCTCGCGCTCAAGGTAAAGGGCCATGGGGCGCCCTCTCCCGAGCACCCAGTTTGTTGGGGGTGGGGGTGGGGAGCGGCACGGGGTATTTTTGGTTGGAAAAGATAGTCTCAGACAGAGAGGTCGGAGGAAAACGCAAGCCACGTGCTTGCGTGGCCCCTCCCTTCCCTATCCGGTGTGAGCCCCCGCGGGTGACTTCCGGCAGCACTGTGCATGCGTGGCCGCGGGGGGCGGGCCACGCCTCGGCCTGGGAGGAAGCCGAGGCCCAGAGTGCCGCGCGTTTCCGTTGTCCGCGTCCAGGAACCAGTTGAAGCAGGCCTACCTCTCTGATCCCCCATGGCCAATTTAATCCAAGTTTCCAACATGTGGGGGGGGGGTGTAGGGGGGATCAGTTCTCAAGATGGATAGTAATACAAAAACACTTAACAGCGACCAGACGCAGGCAGAGAATTTGAGGGTGCGTCAGCCGCATTTAACGTGTCCTTTTTCCACCAGTCTAAGGCGAAGTAAAACTGAAAACTTGGTGTTCATGCACAACTCGGTGTACTATCATTGAGAACTTTTAAAATATGTTTTTGTGCATTTGATAGACGTTTTTGAATGATATGTTTTTTCAGAAAAACGCTTACATTTGAAAACTGTAAATGTCTGAGGCAAGTTGTTCCAAACTTCAGTCAGTATGGTTGAATATTTGAACATTAGTCAGAAAAATCCTAGTCTATATTAAATAATTTTTCAGAGTAAAACATTTGTTTTGTTTGTAGCAGCACTTCTCACCTCAACTGCGGTTCAGAATCACCTGGAGGGCGTTTAAAAATCCTAAATACCGACAGGGGGGGCCAAGATGGCGGCTTAGCAAGGTGCGCGTTTTAGTTCGTCCTCCAGAACTACTAGATAACCAGAAACAATACAGAATAGCTCCCGGAACCATGATAGTGACCGAACACACAGCGCGCCCAGGACTGGAGCAGCTTAGACCGACGGCAACTCGACGGATCTGTGAGTTCCCCAAAGCCGCGGTGGCCGGCGCCCGGCGCCCCTCCCCCATAGGCGGCTTCGCGGAGAGAAAGGAAACAGTACCAGGGACTGAATCCAACCAAGCGCCAATTGCGGCATTAATAAACAAATTCTGATTACGAAAAATAGGCCCCCAGCTCACGCGAAACCGGGCAAGTCAGAAGTCGCTTATTGGGCTAACCGAAAAAGAGGAAAGGGGACAAAACGGGGGTTTTCGTGGCGGTTTCTACGGAGACTTGGCAGCCTCCAGATTCAGCGGCGG
>PVIY010001502.1:0-149276 GCA_004026745.1 Myrmecophaga tridactyla
CCAATACTACTGTATCCTCAGTGTGTTACTATATCTGTATATCATGTGAGTAGAATACAATTAAATGAGGAAAAAACATGTTTCTTAATAATAGACTTGCAAAATATGGTTTTAATGTGGGACAAATAAACAAGGTAAATAGGGGAAACAGAGAGATGTGGAAGCAGAAAATGTACATGCTGTTGATGCTAAGAAGTTATCTTTTCAAATTATTATGTTAATGGAGTTTGTGTAATAAATGTCATGGTAACCACAAATAAAATATTTTAAAATATTTACAGAGACAGAAACAAAAAATTGATCAGTCAGATACCCCACAAAAGTTCAACTATACAGAAAAGAACTTTGAAATAAAAGAAATGAGAGACAAATGTATATGGCATATGAAAAACAAAGGACAAATGTTTGAAAGAGGTGCTACCTTTACCATAATAGCACTGACTGTTAATAGATTAACCTACCCATTCCAAAAATTCATATTGAGCATAATGTCTAAATCAGCATGATCCAGTTCTTTTTTGTTTACAGGAGACTGGCTTTAGACATGAAGGCGCAAATAGGTTGACTGTGCAAGGATGGAAGTAGATAATGCATGCAAATAACAACAAAAAAGAGAAGGATGACTATACTGGTATGAGAGATAATAGACTTAACGTTAACAGGAGTTATAAGAGACCAAGAAGTAAACTATATACTAATAAAGTATCAATCTTCCAAGAAGAAATGACTATGATAAATATTAATGTAACTAACCACATGCCTCAAAATACCTGAGGAAATCACTGGTACAACTGAAAAGAGAAATAGACACCTCTATTTCAATCACAGCCACCTTACCAATATAAAAAGCAGCTAAACAGAAGGTCAATAAGGAAACACGGAAGTTCATGACATGTTCTTTTAATGCATTCTTGTTGGTGCAACCCTATTTTGGGTGGGACATTTTGGTTAGGTTATTTCAACTAATATGTAACCCTTCCCATTCAAAATACGTCTTAATCTTTTTTATGCAGTCCATTATTAAAGGATAAAAGATATAAAAAGCTGAAAGATCCCAGAGAAAACCACCCAGAGAAGTTTGTAGAAAGCTTACAGAAAAGTCCCTGGAGGAGCTGAGAGAGAAAGCCCTGGAAATGCTGAAAGGGCCTACAGAAGCTCAGAGAGGAAACCACTGGAACCAAGAGCTGAAAGGAATGAGTGAAGAATCCAATGAAAGTGACCATGTACCTTGCTATTGGACAGGGGGGACATAAATATAAGCAGGCTTACTGTAGAAAAGGTATCATCCTGTTAATGCCTCAACTGGGTTAGTTTAATGGCCTCAAAGCTGTAATTTGTAAATTAATAAGCTCTCATTGTAAAATCCAGAGTTTTTGCAAACTGAAAGAAGGAATTTGTAAATATCTTGAGATGAATGAAATCATAAACACAATATATAAAATTTTATAAGATGCAGGAAATGCAGTTCAGAAAGGAAAATAGATAGTGCTAACATTTAAAAGGGAGTGGTAAATTAAAGACATGATTATACACCTGTAGGAAATAGAAAAAGAACAGTAAACTAGGCACAAAGAATGAAGAAGGAAAACACTGGCAGGTATTTGAGCAGAAACAAAAGAAATGGAGAATTTAAAAACAATAAAGATATTAACAAAATTAAAGGTTGGTTCTTGGAAAATATCTTAAAAATTGAATAATCCTTAGCTAGACTGACAAAGAAAGAAAGAAAGAAAATATAAATAAAACTAGAGATGAAAAGTGTGACATTACTAATGAGGTCACAGAAATAAAACTATGCGTCATAAGAGAAACCATGAACAACTGATACCAAAAAGTTAGACAAACTAGATGAAATGAACAAATGCCTAAAAACACAACATAAACTGACTCAAAAAGAAATATATGTCAACATACCAATACAGGTAAAAAGATTGAAAACATCATCCAAAACCTCCCAACAAAGAAAAACATAGACTTCACAGGTGATTTCTACCAATAATTCCAATTAATACCAATTGTGCTCAGAGTCTTTCACAAATCTGAAGAGGACTGTGCTGTTTTGAAATTTTTATGTAACCCAGAAAGGCCATATGATTTTCCTAATCTGATCTTGTGGGAAGTGACCTATCATATAGGGTGGAAACCTTTGATTAAATTGTTTTCATGGGGATTGACTCATTCAATTGTGTACATAACCTTTCCATTAAATTGCTTCCATGGAGATGTGGCATGCCCAAAAGTAGGTAAGGTCTTTTGATAAAATGGATATGTGACTCTGCTATTCAAGGTGAATCTTGGTTATTTTACTTAGAAAAACCTTAAAAGAGCTGAAACAGACAGGAAAATTTAGAGATGAAGAAATAATACACCCCTAAGGAGGCTGGTTGAAAACAGAAGCCAAAGGATAAGCAGATACTGGCCACAATCCTTCCCAGCTGACTGAGCTGTTCCAAACGCCATCAGCTTTTCTTAAGGCAAGGTATCTTTTACTGGATCCCTTAGTTTAGACATTTTAATGGAATTCAAACAGTAAACATGTAACTTAATAAATTCTCTTTATAAAAGCCAACCCATTTCTGGCATACTGCATTTCAGGCAGCATTAGCAAGCTAAAATAAAGAGGGAACACTACCTAACTCATTATATAAGCCCATCACCCAACATAAAATTCAGATAAAGATACTACTAGAAAAGAAATCTATAGATCAATTTCTCCTATAATAAGGATGCAAAATTACCCAAAAGAAATCTGCAAATTGAGCCCAACATCACATAACAGAATAGTACACTATGATCAGAAGTGGATTATCTGAGTTATGCAAGAGTGGTTCAACATAAGAAATTCAAATAATGTAATATAATAAAATAGTGAAACTAAGGGGAAACACATGATCACCTTAATTGACAAAGAAAGCATTTAACAAAGGACAGAAACTTTCCTTAATAAAAATACTTAGAAAAAGTGGAATAGATGGAATCTTCTTCAACAAGATAAAGGACATACATGTAAATTCATGACTGACATGATGTATAATGTTTGAAAGATGGAAAATTTTCCCTCTGTGATCTTGAATAAAACAACATGCTCTCTGTCATCACTGTTATTCAACATTTTATTGAAAGTTCTAGCCAGAGCATTTAGTTAAGAAAAGGAAATAAGATTTGTTCAAATTTGAAAAACAAAGTAAAACTTTCAGTATTTTCAGATAACATAATCCTATAAATAGAAAGTACCATAAAATCAACAACAAAGCCCCTAGAGCTCATAAATGAATTCAACAAAGTGGCAGGGCATAAAATCAACATGCAATAATCAGTCATGTTTCTACACACTTGTAATGAGCAATTTGAAGAGAAAATAAAGAAAAAAATCCCTTTACAATAATAACTAAAAGAATCAAATATCTATAAAAAAATAAACCAAAGGTGTAAAGGATTTAAACATAGAAAACTTCAAAGCTTGCTAAAAAGTGAAAAAAGTTAGAAATGGAAGGAAGTATATTCCATGCTTATAGACTGGAAGACTCACCATTGCTAAGACGCTAATACTAACTAAAATGATTTACAGATTCAAGGCAATATGATCAAAATTCCAAAAATCTTCCTTGCAGAAATGGAAAACCCAATAATAAAATTTATATTGAAGGTTAAGTGGCCCCTAATAGCCAAAGTGGAGACCCAGGTTCAATTCCTGGTGCATGCCCATGTAAAAAAATAAAATTGGAGGACTTACACTTCCCAATCTTAAACCCTTTTATAAACCATGATAATCAAAACAGCACAGCACTGACACAGGGATAAATACATAGATGAATGGAATCAAACTGAACCGAGCATTTATAAAAGACCATCACATCAGTTGTCAACTCATTTTCAACAATGATGCTGAGTCCATTCAATTGGGAAAGAATATTTATCCTCAACATGATAAGTACATAATAATCACATGCAGAGAATGAAGAAGGAGCCCTAACTCACACCATACACAAAAATCAACAAAAAATAGATAAAACACATAAATGTAAAAACTGAGACTATAAAACACCTTGATGAAAACAATATAGAAGCCTCTTCTGGATAGTTCACTAAGCAGTGGTTTATTAGACTTTACACTCAAAGTACAAACAACAAAAGAAAAAAATAAAGGGGAACTGAAAAAAAGTTTTTTAAATGGATATCAATGGAATTTATGATAAAAGTGAAAAGACAATTAATCAATAGGAGTAAATATTTGGAAACCACATAGCTTATAAGGAACTAATATCCAGAATATATAAGGAAATCTCTCATCTCAACAATGAAGAGACAAATGACTCAACTACAAAATGATCCAAAGATTTCAATAGATATTTCTGCAAAGATGATATACAAATGGCTAAAAAAAATTTTGGAATATGCACAACGTCCTTAGCTATTAGGGAAATGCAAATCAAAATGATAATAAGATGCACTTTCACATCCACTAGAATGATTGATTAAAAAATAGAAAATTATAAGTGTAGGAGACAATGTTGAAAAATTGGAACACATTAATTCTATGTGGGAATGTAAAAAGTTGCATCTGCTGTGGAAGAGTTTGAAAGTTACTCAGAAAGCTAAGTATAGAATTGGCATATCACAAGGCAAACCCTCTACTAGTTATATGTCCCAAGGATTTGAAAGCAGGAATATGAAGAGATGTTTGCACACCAATGTTCTTAGCAGCATAATTCTCAAATTTCAAGAGAGGGGAGCAACTTAAATATCCATCAACTGATGAATGTATAAACAAAATGTTGTCTATACATAAAATGAATAGTATTCAACATTAAAAATGAATCAAGATGCACCTTGTCAGTGTCCCATTCTTTTTTTTTTGGCATGGGCAGGCTCTGGGAATCAAACCTGGGTCTCTGGCATGACAGAGAGAACTCTGCCTGCTGAACCACCATGGTCTGCCCTGTCCCATTCATTTTTAATTATTGCTTTGAATTAATTATTGATAATGCACATATGTAGTGACACTATTAAATATTAGTACCATTTTAGAGAGAATTTTACAGGGATTTCTAAAACAACTTTTAGCATGCTGACATTTATCTATTAAAATATTTTTATATAGTATTTTGGCATCCTTTCTGCCTATCCTTTATATTTGTAAGTATATAATATAAGGCTGTCAGTTATCATTTTTTTGTTGAGAAAACTTTGGAACCAGTAAAAATATATTTTAAAAATATTTTGAGAAGATTAGATATAAAATATATTTCATAAACTTCCAGTCTCTGGTACAACATTTAAGCACCTTCACAATTAACACTCCCGTACAGAAAGCAAGAAAAATCCTGAACAATATGGAAAAACAACAGCTCTTCTATCTGAGATAATTGGCCATACAGATCAATCTATTACCCTGAAGACAGATACAGGTTGTCAATGTAAATGTCTGCTAACCTGGAGGAGAAATACAGAAATAGAAACTCTCTGCTTGAGCCAGTAAAACTAGGAATGCAAGAAAGCCTAAATAATATGAAGGAAGTGAAATATTGAATTGCAACCACCTCTACCCTTCTGGGTTGGAGATGGGACATGCTGAACTCAACCCTCCCATCTGTCAACATATGGGAAGGAAAATACCTAACTACAGCCCATCCCAGCTTAGAAATATGAGAAATTGATTCTTCAAAATCACAGCTTTCAATGGTTCTTTCCATCTTATCCTGACCTAATAGAGAAATGAGTCTCTTCATGAGAAGATGAGTTTTATTGCTGATGCAAATGCAAGGCACTGGAGGAAATCTTTCTAAGACCAGTTTGAATGAGAAAAAGGTCTCAGGCTTTTATAACCTAAGGTGACAAAGAAAGGACAAGGGTCAAGTGAAAAACAGAAAATAAGAAAAGAGAACTGAGAAATGGTCACAGGATTCATTAAAGTTGAATAATGGTTGCCAGATTCATTCTTGTTTATCAGTATGTCCTGATTTTGCATAAGTTAAGTATCCTGTTTTTCAAGCTCCTGATCTATCAGGTGCATCCTTAACCACAGCATTCTGACATTGATGTAAAGCTCATACATGCAGAGACCAAGTACTCCTTTCTTTGCTGACCATTGTGGCATCTCAGATCTTTGTCTTCAAGGCAGAATTTGATGGTTACTAGGCCATATGGTATTTATACTGCCATTCTGTTCAGCTTTAGGATATTATCTCATTCCTGCAAGTAAAGCTGAGGTACTTTGGGTTGGGTTAATATAACTAGAAACAGAGAGTAAACTTTTGAAGATTAGAACATCAGAAAGCTATCCCAACAAGGGCTTTAGGTTTTAAATGAATCAAAGCTGCTTAAGTGAGGAAATTATATTAAACATTTCTTGCTAAAAAATGTTATTCTATGCACTTTCCAAGTAAAGAATTATATTGAGAAATTTTACAATTATTCAGCTATCAGAAACAGGAGTGCAGGTCATAATTCAGGGACATAGATTAATTTAAAGATAGAGACCCTATGGCCAATTACAAAAAGCTTATCTTTACCCAAAACCACATAATAACTTCATGATCCTACTCAATAATAACAGTTGATTACAACAGAAGGAATTTTAAAGCTGAAACATTGTTAAAAAGTCACTAGGAAATTAAAAAAAGAAATGGGTTTCAAAACCCTGAAAACCAGAAGATATCTTATGCTTTAATAAGTAACAGCTATAACAAACAGTCAAAACAGACTCTTAGCTAGATAAATATAAACTTGACAATTGTCATATGTTATAACAAGAAACACAGTGGGACAGGAGGAGTCATTAATTTTAATCAATTCCTATTATAGATATCTTTTGAAGATGTTTCCTTTTGGTTATGCAATGATACAATTAAATGAGGTTGGATCTTAGGGAAAGTCCCATGGAGGAGAAAAGCTGGAAGTCAGCACAGCTTGGAATTGAAAGGAAAGGACATACCATCTGACAGGAAATCTAAGGAAACCAAGTTTTATAGTAATAAAGAATACTACTGAACCTGGGAGGAAGCAAGGTTTGTGGCACTGGAAACAAAGAGCCAATATATAAACCAATATTTTGTTGTGAGTCCTCATACCAGCCAGGAAATGAAGAAAATTTTTGGTATTAGAAATTGTGGTGCTTTTACTGCAAACACTTAAAAATTTGTAAATGACTTTGTGGTTGGGGAAGAGGTAAAGACTGAAGGAACTAGGAGGCACTTGACAGAAAAAAACCTAGATTGCACTGCAGAGATTGTACATAGAAATATGGACATTAAAGGGAACTTAAAGGAGGTTTAAAAAGCAATAATGAAGATGTAATTAGAGACTGGAGGGAAGACAGTTCTTTTTATAAAGAAGCTGAAAACTTAGTGAAATTGTGTTTTAAGACTGGATTGAAAATGGAACTTATAAGCACCGAAATTTTATATTTAACTGTAGATATTCGCAAGCTAATTGTAGAAGGTGCAGCTTAGTTTCTCTCTACAACTTATAATGAAATGTTAGACTAAAGGGAAAAGCTGACAGTTAAATTGATAACCACAAATCAATCAGAAATTATTGATTTTGAATACACTCAGTGACTAGGGCCAGAATGTGCCCTATCAGGGTCATCCTTGAGCTTTCAGGAAGTGGTTCTCCAGAAAATTGAGATCTATTTTAGGATTTAAGTGAACAACCCTTTGTTGAGGAAGGGGGGGCTAACCAGGATCCAGCTAGCCATTTCAATGGAAATCATGTGTTAAAAGGCAGTGATTCAGGAAGTATATTTTGAAGTATGTGTGTCTAAAGTTATGAAGCCTCTTGCCTTTCCAAGCTAATATGGATAGAAGTACTAACAAAATGGGCTTAAGGGGCAAAGAAGGAACACACCAAGGTATAAAACATTTCATGGACAGAAACACAAAAAAGAGAACTGGAGCAAAATAATCTTGAGCCAAGAGAAGAAATTAAGCCACATGTAGATTAATGGCAGGTCCACCCCTGTGCTTGGAGGGGACAAGTTATCTAACCCAGGGTGAGGGCAGGCTTTGCACCTTTATGCTCAGCAAGCATGCCACCACCCCTATGTTCTGGTATGATGGGGCTTTTACAGCTCTATTTGGTTGAGAGTGGCCATTTGAGAGGATGGGACTTATATTCTTGTTCTGGGAAAGTATGCAGCTGCAAATCACTTGGAGATCATGGGGATGCTGTTCTATGAGACTGGGAGGACAAAGTTTAGTCCACAGATGACTTTCAGACCTGGTGAACTAATGAAGATGGTTCTGCTGTGTTTCAGATTTGTTTGGGACTGGTGAAACTGACGTAAAACTGGGGCCATCTGTCCCAAACAAATCTGATTACCTCAATTTCCACCTTTTGAAATAGGAACGTTTTCCGATGGCTATCCCACCATAATATTTTGGAAACAAATAAATTATATTCCTCGTTTCACAGGACCATCAGTGTAGGAATTTTGGGCCAGGGCAGATCACGCTCCTAACTGTTTTGTTGAGACTTTGGACACAGAGATTTAAATTAAATGATGTAGGAGTTTTAAGATGTGATGAATTGTATGTTTTGCTTATGGGAAGAAACATAATTTATTTTGTGGATCCAGAAGACAGACCCTGGTAGAGTAAATTATGCAACCTAGAAATCATCAAACAAACAAAAACATGGGCTTAATGTTAATCCATTTTTGTGGATGTGTATAGAACATTGTGAAAATGTTCTTTCTAGTTATAGTGTGGAAAAATAGGAAAAAAGTGAAACATAAAGCAAAAATCAGCAGAAGGAAAGAAATAAGGGTTGAAGTAAGTGAAATGGAGAATAAAAAATCAATTGAGATAAATTTTAAATCAAATCTTTGAGAAAGTCAATACAATCCACATATCTTTAACTAGACTGACAAAGAAAATAAGAGGCAAGTCATCATTAAAATCAGAAATGAATATGGTGATATTACTACTTACCTTAGCTCATTCTCTATCTGTATGCCTCTCCATTTGTATGCCTTAACTATCACACAAGAAGTTACATATCTATGGCTCTTTTTCTCATCTGTTAATCCTATCTATGTATCCCTTCCATCAGTTTTGCATACAAAAGCCATCTCAATGACTAGAATTATCAATGACATGCTGTCATTGGTCCACTAAGGGACATCTTGGATATTTTTTATCATTGCTCCTATATTTTTCCATCAAATCAATACAATGTCAATTTTCACAAAAAAATAAACAGGAGGTGTTTCATTGAATCAATAAGTCAAATTACAAATATTAGACATGTCTACATACTTGGAATAGATACTTTAATTTTCCATTTCTCTAACTGAAATAATTAAAGCATCTATTTAAAATTGTTAGAGTCAGTTTGAATCATGGCTGTCATTTTGGTGGACTAAAAAAGGCAATCATTTCTCCATATCTCTTACAGCTTAGAACAATTTTGCATGTATTTACATAATTTTTTATTTCCCTTTTCAAATCAATCCTCAGTTCCTTATGTGATTTTGGGCTTTGTTAATGGTATGACTTTTAGGCACAGAGTCATTAATGAATCCATACAAGACAGTGAGTCAAAGCTTAACATATTTATTGAAGGGAAAAAGTAGGTGGGCATAGGCAGGTGGGAACCAGTAAAAGCTGCCAGTGAAAGGAAGGACAATGGCTTCAGCTCTCTTTCTAAAAGCTGTGTTTTTAAAGGAAAAACTGTGCCAGGAGGGGAGAGTTATCCAGCAGGAAAAGGCCTTGGCCACTTGCCTGTTTATTCTATTTGGTCTTGCTTCATTCAAACCTTCTGGTGGGTGTTTTACCAGCATGCCTGCTAATCATTCATCTTGCTGCCACATCTGGTTCTGCCAAAAGAAGCTGAAGGGACCCTAAGTAAAAAGCCTCTTTAATATTCAAAGTTATTTTTCTGAGACCTGAAATTCCTGACTTTTTCTTTTAATAAAATTGGATGAAGCTGGGGTTGGATTTGTGTTAATACCTTAGCTTAGCTCAAAGCAATTTTTGGAGGGGGCAGGGATATTGTATTTTTTCTTTGGTTGCTTCCAGGTGAGTATGGGCATAGTTGGGGGGGATATTGCTTCAAGCTGAGCAGGGGCAGTACTAATTGGGTTTTTGGACATGTTCTGTCAGAACAGACTTGTAGTGATGTTTGTGTTGTGACAGGAGCAGATTTTCAAATTTCTGTTGTAGCAGGAGTATGTTTTCAGAATTTTGCTATTGACTTGTGAACAAATTTAGCCAGATATCATAAGAGACAGAGGGCTAGGAGGGAGATTAACAAGAGTATAATTAAGGGCCATAGCTTGTAAATGGGTGGAGGAGAATGAAAGAAAATTTCAGAGAATGTTTTCTAGCCGAGATGAACCTGCATCTGCATTTACTAAGTTATTTATTGTGGCTACATTTTCCTTTAGTATTTTTAATTTTTGTTCTACGTGACCTGCATTATTGATGTAAAAACAGCAAGTTTCATTTAATGTTGCACAGGTCCCTTCCACTGTTGTGGTTAGGACATCCAGGGTTCTTCTAACTACTTCAAGGCTGAAAAGGGGGTGTTTTATTAAGGGGTAAAGGGATAACAATAAAACTGGTTGCTATTCTTAGGAAGTCCAGCATCTGTGGGTTTCAGGGCTTCTTGTGGCATTGGAACAATCTGGAGGTTTCAAGTTTCTGCAAAAAAAATTAAGTAAAATTTCATAGAGCTGTGTATATTTTTAGGGTTTCTAAGAATACTGTTGGTTGGGGGTGGCTGTATTGTGGCAGTTTGCAATATCTGACTGAAGTCTGCATAAGAGTAACCTCCAGATTGATCTCTCAACTCAATTTGAAATTTCTTGGCCATTGCAACTCTATTTATTTCCCCCCTTTGGTCAGTTCATCCATGTCAAGGCTAGGTTCATCCTTGGCTCACAGTGTCAGGGCCAGTTATGTCCAATGATGCCAGGGCCAGTTGGCCCCCATAGTGCCAGGACCAGTTACATTTCACACTGCCAGTGCCAGGCTTACACCACAAGAAATTATGTCCCATGTTGGGGAGAAGCTCAGAGCTTGGTTTAGAGAGAGACCACATTTGAACAACAGTAGAGATTTTCTGGAAATGGCTCCTAGGCATTAATTCTAGGTAGGTTCAGTTTACTATCATGAAAATAAGCTTCATAAGGGCAAGCTCAAAATTGAGGTCTTGGCTTGTTAAATTAGGAGCCCCTTTTGCTTAAGAAAACTGTCAAGAACTCCACAGGTGGAGATTAATACTTCTAGCTTTCTCAGTTCCTCAAGGGACTGCAAACACTTTATTTTCTGCCCAAAACACTATGAAAGGCTTCACTGCTTAATATTAACTTGTACACAACATTGATTCTGTTCTTTGTTCCAGCTTCTATATTAAATAATGCTGAATTCGTTTGTTTAACTGACTAGACTGATTAAATTAGATAGCGCAAATTTTGGGCAAGATAAGCATTTTTCTTTTATCTCACACAAAAGTAGAAGCTTTAAAATATAGACATAATTCTTTACCTTGTATATTGATTTATTTAGCTATAAACAGAACATAAAATCACTTTTAACCACTTTAATACTTCCCAAACACATATAAGGTGAAAAAACAAATTATTTGTAACTCTTTTTCCCTTAACAATGAGAGGACTTTTCTTCTGAAATAAAGAATAATGCCAACATAAACATTAACAAGGACATTATTCTGATATCCATATTATTTGACAGGGAAAAAACTAAATTTCAGTTTTGTATGAGTACTGAACTTAACACAAAAACTTCCTTTTTAAAAATATATGATACACAAAGCTTTGAACCTGCATGTTTCCTTCTATTAGTAATATTAATGAAAGGGAGAGAGACAGAGATATTGCAAAATAATTGAAGAAGGAAGAAATGTAAGCTTTGGTTTGGAACACAGCTAGGCATCTATATAATTTATACTCAGAATGCACAGATGATTATTTTATAATGTACCTAAAATCTCTCAGCCCAATTCAGCATTATTTTCAGAGCTTAGAAAAGCTCCAAGTTTGAAAAAGAGTCAGTTTTTTTATATTTAAGGGATTTATATTAAGAAAAACACAAATTTTTCTCATCAATATTCCCAGGGGCAATTTCTTTCTAAGGTCCCCTTTCCTTTACAGTAATTATAAAGCTCAAGTTTGATAATCTTGCTATTCAGAGTTTTTCTTTTGTTTCAGAAGTACCAATTTAAATATTTATATCAGGTACCTAACTATTTCTAAGCAGTTCAAATAGAACTCATTAAGAACTTTTTTATTAATTTGCTCTTACCTTCCAGAGGTATGAGGCTATACATTAGAAATGCATACAGACAAAAATAGGAAATTTGTTACTTAAAAAAATATGAACACAATTACTTTTGAAAGAAACAAATAAAGGATTGTATATGTTATATGATCCCATTTCTCCTTTTTGCAGAATGATTTTAACTGTGTTACATAAATAAAACCTTTTTTTACAGCCATATAACCAAAATCTTTTCAATTTTCAATACAGCCCAAAGTTTCCCTTTTTAAAGAACTTCCATAATCAGTATTCAGTTATGAACATTTGACCAATACAAATGCAGGAAGATACCAATTAATAAGCAGAATGAACATACTAGCTAACAAACAGGCATTAAACATGTAGCACACTAATTAATAATTAAACAAACATCAACTTTCACTATACCCAGGTAACACACTGGCTAGTAGTTAAACAGGCTTACTTACCCTCATTAAATACCAATTAATTTTGAGATTGCTTATTTTTAGGAGTATAATCAATAGATAAATTTAGGCCTGGGCCTCAAACTCTGCACAAAACACACACTGAATATATCAGTTAACAATTGAACAGGCATAGAACACTTATCACACCAATTTAATAATTAGGGTGAATGTTAGGGGGGGTCAAAGGAGAAGTGATTGGAGGACTCCTCAACATTAAGGGGGTCTGCTGAGGGGCAGAAGGGCTGGGAGGTTTTTCATGAAGGATGGAAATTTGGTACAAAGTGATAGAGTGGCACAAAAGATGGTCGAAACCTGAGAGTCCAGAAAGCTTGGAGGTAGGGAGCTTCAGACCATCTGCTGTTGTGCCAAATGAAATTATCAAGTTTGGTGAGAATTTACCAATCAAAAATACCATTTTCTGGCCAACATTTTTGTAATTCTAAAGTGCATTGCAGTCAAGTCATATTGCTAAAAAAAATGTTTCTTTGGTTTTATTTTCTCTTCTAATTGGAGTTTATTGAGATTATGGAGTAAACATCTGAGGGCAGTAGATTTAGGGTGAAGAGTAGTTTTAGAATCACTGTGATGTGATGAGGCATTACCCATGATTATGTGAGGAAGGGAAGTGGTTTGCTAAACTCCAATTTAAAAAGGAGGGGTGTGTGCTAAATGCTAGAGGATTTTGCTCATAGGAGGTTTACAAGGGTTTGCTCATGGGAGGCTTATGTTTAATGGCTCCCTTGGAGGCTTATGGTTTGAGGCTCCTAGTGGAGACTTATGATATCATTGGGGATGTGAGGCTGATGCATGTTGGGCCCTGATCCAGCTTGTGGGAGGCTTATGGGGCTGCCCAAGACATAGCTTGTAGCTTAAGTGAGACTAACCACACAGCTCCATGATCCAGTCACAACATCAAAGCAGGCATCCTGTTTGTTGTCAGAGATCAGGAGATTGCATTGCACTCTTTTGTTCAAGGCATCTCCTGAACTACCTTGACTTCTGCAATGGGGAAAAATTCTCTTGGAGCTGGAGAGTTTTGGCTGAGCACTCAGACTTTTAAGCCAGGAGGCTGGGGCACCATGGTGAGGTGGGCCAGGGAGCCACACTGGTGTGGCTGGGGTGCCCCCAGGACACCAAGCAAAAATCTTAAGGGGAGGTGCTTGGTAGAAAAATATCACTTACCCGAGGCTGAATTAGTTGTAGATGTTTGAGTGCCATGGGGGTGAACCAGCATCACATCAAGATGGTTTGAGTCAATGGACTCAAGATGTTGAGCACATAGAAACCTAAGTGACCATGCAATTATGGGAACAGAGTTGCCTGAAAGGCTGTCCTGTCACCCCTAAGGGCTGAGAGACCCAAGCCTCAGTCAAACCTCCATTCCTAAGGCTTGGCACCAGATGTTAGTCATGGAGTCATTAAGGAATCCATGAAGGACAGTGAGTCAAAGCTTAACAGATTTATTAAAGAGAGAAAGCAGGTGGGAGGAAGCCAGTGGGAGCCAGCGAAACCTGCCAGTGTAAGGAAAGAAAATGGCTCCAGCTCTCTTTCTCAGAGCTGTGTTTTTAAAGGAAAAACCATGCTGTGAAGGGAGAGTTATCCGGCAGAAACAGGCCTTGACTGCATGCCTGTTTATCATAACTGATCTTGCTTCATTCACCTTCTGGTGGGTGCAGCCCCAGCATGCCTGTGAATCATTCAACATGTTGCCATATCTGGTTCTGCCAAAAGAAGCTGAGGGGCCCCTGAGTCAAAAAGTTCCTTTTGTAGATAGTTCTTTTCTGAGACTTAACAATGATGGATTGTTATTCTAAATATTTTCTTTTTAAGAATTTATTATTATGTATGTTTGAAAATACGTTCTTTTATAATCTTGATTTCCATTACATTTTTTATTAGTGGCTTTCAAAAAAATAAAATTTTAACATTTTATGGGGCAATATTTCACAATGATTTTCTTTAGATTAAGTTTTTTCCTGTTTATCTGTTTATGTTGTTTTCTACACTGTGATCTTTTTTTGTTTGTTTGCATGGGCAGGCACTGGGCATCAAACCTGGGCCTCCAGTATGGCAGGTGAGATCTCTGCCTGCTGAGTCACCATGGTCCATGCCTACACTGTGATCTTAAAATTATTCTCCTGCACTAACATTTAGAAAATTTTTTTTTGATATTTTATATTACATTTAAAATTTCCAGCAGTTGCTTCCATTAAATAATGCAAACATATTTTTCTTTAATATCTTACTTTAGTGGATTATATTTGCTCCAGGACCACGAATTGAAAACTCTCTTTCAGTTTGCATTGCTGGTTTACTTTAAAATTATTTTAAAAAATGAAAGCAAGATATTTCCTGAATCTGCCATTCTATTACATTAATTTATTTTGACATTGCATTTTAATAATGTCTTCTTATGTCACAGTTGTTGTTTTGCTATTTTTTTGTTGTTTTTGTTATTCTACATAAATAATAAATAAATGCATGCATGTGCACATGCATACCTGACTATATACATGCCTACATACAATGCCATACAAAGAATTTTTCAAAGTTCTTTTATTGAGTTAAATTCAAATACCATAAAATTAATCTGAAACGTACAATCACTGTCTCCCAACATACATAAAGCTTTAAGATTCTTTGTGTTTGTAATAAGTACCTTCATCTTTGTTACCAGACAAAGGACATGAATTCTTCCGTCTGATGTGTTCAGTAATCTGTTCCTGAGGCACCAGTGTTTCAAAGAGAGAAAGAGTTTATTACTACATATATAATAGGGGAGCAGACATGTTAACAGCCCAAAATTTTTCTCCTTGAACAAAGGAGATTCAAGGTTTTTAAGAATTCTAACAAGGGCAGATGAGGTCACTTCAGATAGCAAATTCAAAGCAGACAAGACAATAGTGTTAATAGTAAATTCAAAGTAGAAAAGAAACAATGTTGACATAAGTTGATAGGAACTACCTTATCCTTCAATAGCAGAGCCTAATGGAACTGAAAAGGAAGCATTGTTAGCATAGGTTAACATAAGAAGGCAAAGCTGTCTATCTTTCAGTTTCAGAGCCCAACAGATATAATTTTAAAATGTAAGGGACTGAAGCTAGTTAGTGTCAATTTCCTTAGCTTTGAGGCCTATAAGGGATTAACCAGATAAAAGGGTTACAGTTCTCTTAGCCATTCAGGCATCAGGTAAAAGATAGGGCTTTTGCAAACCCTCCAGATGTCCAAAACAGCTTCATTATAGTAAAGAGCTTCCAGGTGCTTCTCTTTGTCTATTCCAAAATACCAAAAGCAAAATGTGCCAGTTTGAAAGTTTATGGGCAATACAAAATCCATGTTTTAATCCTAATCATTTTGTGAGAATAAAAGTTTCTTCTAATCCCTATTCAGTACAATAGGTTGGGAAATTGATTAAGTTATCTTCATGAAGATGTGACTCAATCAATTGTGGGTATTAAACTTGATTACATGGAAATGTGACTCCACCCATTGTGATGGGTTTTTATTAGTTTATAGGTATCCCATAAAAGCAGAAACATTTTGGAAAAAAATGGAGATTTTGAGAAAGCAGAGGATGATGAAAGCTATGAGAAAGCTTCAGAATGCCACAGAACCATGAAGCAGAGAGTCCACCAGCCAACAACCTTTGAGGATGAAGAAGGAAAACACCACCTGGGGAGCTTCATGAAGTAGGAGGCTGGGAAAGAAAGCTAGCAGACTGGCACCATGTTCACCAAGTGCCTTTCCAGAAAAGAAAGAAACCCTGGCAGTGTTCACCATGTACCTTTCTACTTGAGAGAGAAACGCTGATAATCATTGGCCTTCTTGAACCAAGGCATATTTCCCTAGATGTCTTAGATTGGACATTTGTATAGACTTGTCTTAATGGCTTATTTCTTGGCCTTAGAATTTTAAAGTAGCAACTTATTAAATTCCCCCTTTTAAAAGTCATTCCATTTCTGGTATATTGCATTCTGGCAGCTAGCAAACTAAAACACAAAAGAAACATTTGTATAATGATTCACTAATTAAAATCAACCCTTAAATCTTAATTTATTGATTACATATTGATGACAACTGACATTGTAGAAATCTTTAAATATTTTGCATCTGAAAATGTTATTCAGATAAGGAAATGGAAAATTATGTATTCAGTACATTAAATAACTACCATTAAGAACAACAAGAGTTTAGAGCATGTGCTTGAAGCCTACTCTCACCTCCCTCAAGCTGCCTTTTGGTTTAAAATTTTCTACTGTAGGCTTTTAGGTCCAAGAAGATGGGACTCCCTCATCCCCCATATCCTAAGCTTGGTTAGTGGTTTTCACAGGTAAGGCTGGTCAACAGGATTTCACATACTACCCCAGCTCCATGTTGCAGAAGCTCCAACTCAGGCAAGGAGACCCAAGACACTGGGGTCTCTTTACTTCCATTTGTAAGGTGAATGCTCTAACAAGGCCAAGCAGACAGAGATACTGTACCCCTATGGCCTTTGCTTCCTGGTATGTTTACTGTTCCATACTGGAAGAGAATACAAATTCCTACCACTCTTACCCAGCATCCATTTTGCAGAGCAGTGTTGTCTCTCTGAAAGAAATTGTGTCCTCTCTCCACTCTCATCCCCAAAGAAGTGGTGCAAAGATTTTGTCCCAGAGGATAGGCAGTCCTAGAGAGCCTATAAGAATAGAGAGCCTCTGCTGTCACAAAGTAGTGCATACTCCTTATTTGGGATGTAAGAAAAGTCAAGCCTAGGATGTGTGAATAAAAATATAGATATTGTGGAAGACATTTGCATATTGTGATTAATAATTGACACGGCTGTTATGCCTATAGTATACATATTTAAAACAAAACAAATCATTACAAAAATTAAAATGTATATTGGAGTCATGTACCATATGGTGAATTACTTAATTCCACAACAACTACATTTACTGTATTACTTAAGGGCTTAAAAAGTCTAAACACTTGTGAAAACTGAGATATAATGATGAAATTTTAGAATGCTTCCCCTCTTTCACCATAAACACATCAATATGTATTCACTAATGTGATATTGGATTACTACTGAAATACTCAATAATGCAGATTTTATCTCAGAAGTGCTTAGGAATCCCAAAGACAACATAGGAGAGAAACAGGAAAATTATAGAAACATGAAGTCTCTGGAATAAATAGCTAGAGCAAATGTTAAGCATCACCAACTTACTTGCCATATTAACAAAAATTTCATATGAAGGTCTAATTTAGTTGCTCTACCCAATGCATCATGATTGACTTTTGTCTTAGTTTACAAGAGGTGCTATGAAAACACAATAGGCTGGCAACAAATAAGAATTTAATATACAGCTTTAAATTTCAGAAGACCCAAATCAAAGAAACCAAAAGGTGATGGTTTCCACAAGAACTGAGGTGATACCTAAGGTCTTCCCACTCCAGGATCATAGGCCCCACACACTCAGAGCACCAGTGTGGGAGGCACCCACTTTTAGACTTAATAAATCCATTTGCTTGGAACTCTACTTCCATGTTTCTACCCTGAAGTCATTTTTCTTTACTTTTTTCCATCTCTGTCCTTCTCAGTCCAGACTGGAAATACTTCACATGAAAATACTCAAAATCCTTTTTGGTTTTGAGGAAAATTTAAAAGAGTCCAAGTCATTGGACCAAAGGATCTTCCAAAGATCCTTCCTGGGCAATTATATTTCTTATCCTGACTTCCTCAGAGATGGCTTCCAGTATTTGTGAGCCATATAACAAATCTTGGAAAGCACATATTCAGCCAAATTCTTGAATGGTGCCCCGTTCTCTAGGAACTCTCCTCCCAGGAGATCAGGGCAAGCCCGCATAGCGTCACATCTTTATATGCTATAGATCAGTCAACACATTATATTTGCCACAACCTAACTCAATATGAGTTTCTTCAAGTCATAGGTGTACAAATTTTGTTACCTCAAAATTTTTTCATGGCCTTCTTGATAATTACTCAAAGTTTAGACAATTGGTTCAGAAGAGGTATAATATTGTTGAATAATATGCCATGACCTTATCCTTTTCCATGTTGCATAAGGACTGTGCTTTCATATAGGTGGAGTGTTTCCATTGAGTACACTTGCCAAAGTTCAGGTTGGAGACAGCTTTTTATGTCCTTTACTGGAGCTCATCTGGAACATTACAGTAAGCACATGGGCATGTGCTCATGTGCTGCTGCCATGAATAGTAGTAGCAGAAAAATGAGGCCACTGAATAGAATGATACACCCATACTGGGAACAATTCTGATAGAACAATGCCAATGGAAATTTATTGAAAAAAAGATTAATGAGTGAAGACTTACAAAAATACAGCTTGAAATACATAAAAAGTATGTATTAAAGAGTTAATGTAACCAGTGACCCATGTATATATGTCCATGGACAAACAGGTCATTTTGCCTATGAATGCAGCATAACATAAAGCTTGACAGATGGATAAATATTGATCAGAAAACATGAGACCAAGAAGTGTTTTAGTTCCACCAAAGACCAAAAAAAAAGATGTTTGAATATGATAGGATTGGTCTTAGCATATGAAAGAAAGTTAGTTTCCATCTTGGGCACATGGATGGAGATGCACAGTATCAAGGTGAAATGACTGAATTGAAAATCATCTTGTTCATTTGGTCATGTAGGAAAAGATCAAGGTGTATAAGATCTAGCTAAAAACTTTTATTTTCTGTCTTCAGGTTTCAAATCAAATGACCAAAGTAGATAATTCCATGTAATAACATTGACTGTCATTTAAAAGAATAAATAATGTTTGCTAAATGCACTGCAATGTTTTTGAATCACCATAAGGGAAATTGTCTCTTCCCATTCTGATACACTAAGTCTGTGTCTATTGAATGGTAACCACTTTGATGAATAATGAAATGGATATAAATATTTGACTGATTTTAATATGAAAATAGGCACAATAAATTATTTAGATGATTTGCCCATTCATTTTATTTTCCTCATTTGGAAATGTTTCCCATACATATTGTGAAAAATGATCACTCTGAATTCATTCATATAAGTCATCAGTTCAGTAGAATGTTGGTCAAATTCAGTATGTTTTAAATATTTCTTTAATACAATTCTCAATTTTGAATTTATATTATCTATATATTGCAATACAAATAATATTAATATACTTATGTAAGGAATATAACGTTTTTCTTCCTGTAAATGTAGATGAGAGATTGTCAGTCCTGAAAAAAATGAATGCTAGATATGGCAGTTGAAACCATCATGCACTCCAGAAAAGACATGCTTTTAATTCTCAATCAATATTGTTAGGTGGGATCTTTTTTAGTGTTTCCATTGAGAAGTGACCCATCTAATTGTGGATGGTACCTTTTGATTAGATGGTTTCCATAGAGATGCATCCCCACCCATTCAATGTGAGGTTGCTTTCTAGAGTCCTTTAAGAAGGAAAACTTTTGGAAAAACATTGAGAGTCAACAGAACTCACTCAGCCAGAGACCTTTGGAGATGAAGAAGGAAATCACCCATTGGGAAGCATCATGAAATAATAAGCAAGGAGAGAAAGCTAGAAATGTCCCTATGTGCCTTCCCAGCTGAGACAGAAATGCTGAACTACATTGGCCTTTACTTCAGTGTTAAGTTATCTTTATCTGGATGCCTTTATTTAGACATTTTCATTGCCTTAGGACCATAAACTTGCAGCTTAATAAATTCCCTTTTTAAAAGTCATTCTTTTTCTTCTATATTGGATTCCAGGAGCTTTATCAAGGTAAAACAGAATTTGGTACCTGAGAACTGGGGAGCTGCAATTTTCAAATACCAAACATTGTGGATTGGCTTTTTAAATGGACAAGTGGAAGTTCCTGGAAGATCTGTGAGGAGCTTGGTAGAGAAGGCCAAGAATGATGTGAATAGTCTGTTAAAAATGTGTACTGTAAATATACTTCTGATCAGGCCTTAGGTAGAAATGATGCATGTGTTTTGGAAACTGGAAGGAAGGTGATCCTTGTTTAAAGTGGCAAAGAGTCTGGAAAAATTGCCCACTGGTTTTGATTGGAAGACAGATTTTAAAAGGCACAAACATGGATATTTAGAAGAAAAGATTTCCAAATTAAATGCAGAAAGTGCAGCCTGGTTTCTCCTTGCAGCTTATAATGAAATGAAACAGTAAAGAGATAAGTTGATAACCGAATTCTTGAGTTTAAAGAAACCAGAAATTGATGGCCTGAAAAACTCTGGGCTTCCAGAAAGGGAGAGCCCAGAGAATAGTGCCCCATGTGAGGATTTCACCAAACATGAAACTAGACAGCGCTTTCAGAAAAAGTCAGTATTGGAGAAGGAGATATCAAGGAAGTATTTGTGGAAAGTCCTATTGTCTAATAGTTAAGATTCCTGCCTACTACATGGAAAAGCAACAAAAGAGCTGTGGGATCTGTATAAATACAACTACTGCCAGTCTGGATTAAAAGGGAGAGCCAGGGGACAATTTGAAGGAAAAATATCTTCTGGGGAACAATCATGGAAGCTAAGAACTGAAGCCAAGAAACCTCAGGTCAGGAGAATAAACCCACCCATGAACTTGGAGAGGGGAGAGTTTGCCCCTAAGTCAAAGGGCAGGAATTTTTCAGTACCCCAGGCCTGAGAAAGGTGGGAGCACATTCCTTAGGGCTTAGGGAGAGCCTTGTTCTCAGCACATTGTGTGGAGGAGTTTGAGCATGGGCACCAAAGATGGCAGAGGGCCCAGGTGCAGCCCCAGCACTGGAGAGGGTGGGGCCAAGAAATAAGTGGTCTCACCATTTTACTTCAAAGTTGCAATCCTCACTCTAGCATTTGGAAGGAGCTATGCTGCTGTTTAAGCCCTTAGAAAGGGTGGCACTGCTGTTTTCTACATCCTTAAATATAAATAACTTTCAGAATTTGAAATCTAATGGAGTCTGCCCTGTAGGTTTTTGCAACTTTTTGGACCACTTGACTGTTTTGTTCCTTCAGTTTCTCCTTATGGAAATGAAAAATTTATCCTATGACTCTTCATCCTCTTTATGTTGGCACCAAACAACTTGTTCTGAGTTTTACAGGCCTACAGCCTGAGGATAATATTTCTTTAGGACAGGTGATGCCCATAGCTGACTTTGCTGAGATATTGTGCTGTTTCTGAATCTGTATTTTATATGTATTTTACTGAAATGGTTTAAGGCTTTGTGATATTGTGATGGAAAATGAATTTTGCATTTGGAAAGAACATGACTTTTGGGAGTCCAAAGAGTGGAATGTGCCAGTTTGATACTGTCTTGTTCCCCAGAAAAGTCATGCTCTTTAATCCCAGTTCAAATATTGATAGATGGGATTTTTTTTTAATGTTTACTTGGAGATGGACCCATCCAATTATGGGTAGTAACTTCTGATTAGATTTCTCCGTGGAGATGTGCCTGCACCCATTGTAGGTGGGGTTACTTATTGGAGTCCTTTAAGAGGTGGCTATTTTGGAAAAATCTTGAAAACCAAAACAGACCACATAGCCAGAGACCTTTGGAGATGAAGAAGGAAAATGCAATTGGGGAAGTTAATGAAGCAAAAAGCCAAGAGAGGAAGCTAGCATAAATCTCCATGTTTCTTTCCACATGGAAGAGAAACCCCAAACTCCATCAGTCCTTTCTTTAAGTTATCTTTTTATGGATGTCTTAGTTTGGACATTTTCATAGCCTTAGGACTGTAACTGTGCAAAAAGTTTTAAAACTTTTTTTAAAGCCATTCCATTTCTGGTATATTGCATTCCAGCTGCTTTAACAAACTAAAACATTAGACATTATAAAGATCTTGACAATGAGAAATTAAAGTTTAGTTTAACAGACATTTAATCTGATTTTGACTCAAGGGACATGTGGTAAATAATAAATCCAAGCTAAGAAATTGAATTTTACATTATTTTTATTTTTATTCAAGACCTGGAATATAGATTTTAAAAATTGAATTTGCTGATCTGCTTAATATGTTTGATTGTATGAATTATAATTATATAAAATTTTAACATTCTAAAAATATTATTTTACTATTCTAAGCATATTTTCACTTCTAATAACAAATACTCATTGCTACTTAATTATAATACTTTATTATGATGAAAATGAAAACTAGCTTATATCTTTTTATCAAATATAAGAAAAACTAAAGCATGTAGCTAAGGGGATAGTATCATCAAATGTTAATAGCTTATAAACTAATTCAAGTAAGTCTAACCTGAATTCCAAAGTTATAAATCACATATAATAAAGTAATTAGTTTAAGACAATATGGAATAACATTTTAAAACTAAATATAAATAAAAATTGTGAATAGCACAGTGAAGAGAAAAAATGCAACATATAAGCTTCAGAGAGATAAATTAGGAATTAGGTAAGATATTGGGACAATATTGACAAATTGTGCAGCACAGAATGAGAAAAAGATGAGAATATTTTAGATAAAGGAGCTAATAGATAACATATTATTTGTGAAGCAGGAACATATTTTTTCCTGTGTTTACAAAGCAATTTACTCCTGACTTTCTACTGTGGTTGTTGATAGCCTTTCAAAGATGTTTTGGAGAGTTGAACTAGTTAACATTTGAAATAATTCACAATGTAGACTGACAAACAGCAGGTGCTCAACAAATATTAGCTCTAATTATGAAGATTATTATTGATTTAGCAATTGTCAATGTTTTTGGGTTAACTTTATATATAAATGAGGTGGACTCAGAGATGGAGTCATCTTCTTCACTGCTTTGCTCAAATGCAAACAAAAGCATTTCAATATTATCCACATCTTAAGGTAACCTTGTTTTATTAATTCTCAAAATGCAAGCAAATAATTAAATGGAACAAACTCTAGCCAAAGAATAACAAATAGATCCTCTAAATAAGGCACTCAACCCAATACATTGCTCAACCCAATGCAACCACCCAGTCACAATTTAAGGTAGAACTGAATCTACTCCCTTACCCCCATTTCACATTCCTTACTTTGTCTCACAAGCCCACACCACCTTAGAATCACTCCCCATAGATACACACATGTGGGAATCTGAGAACATATAATAGAGCAAGAAAGAATCAAGAAAAGACATATCTCCCATTATGTGGCTCATAAAATGGAGCTATCTAAGTGTCCATCAGTTGGGTACTGACCCCTAAATTAAGGTACACCCATGTCAGAAAATGGCAATGAAAGATGAAAAAGTCAGCCCTAGTCTCCAAATTTTGATATGGAGAGATGTCCAGAATACAAAGTCAGGTGGGATAAAGGGGCCATTCAAAGCACAAAACTTTAATTTAATTGTTGAACAGAGTATTTGTTTTTTAAACACAATCAATCACAACTTGAATGGGTAATCCACCATATCCCACCCTTCCTGACCCATCTCCACTCACATTGACCCCTCAGGCTTCCAGAGAGAAGACCCTGAAAACAGAAATTTTGGCAAATGGCTCAATCCCTAAAGTGGTTTGTGGAAGTGTTGTATCTTGGACCACAGAACAGGTAGGAAGGTACAAGCAGCAGAACATCCTCCCTCTCTACAAAGGTCTGAACTGCACAGATCTTGCCCCAGATGTTGGACTCTGTCTGCTCTATTACTGCCTGAGTTAGGGAAAACCTCCTTGGAATACTGATCTATGAACATGTCTCAAACATTTTCTCCACTATAGGGAAAAGCCAATAAAAACATTCAAACATCATAGTGGGCTAAAGAAGCCTCACACCTATGGGAGGACCCATCCAGGAAAACTATGGAGATTTCTTTCTTTATCTTGGGAAAACACTCTATAATTCATCATCTTGATCAAGAAGACAATCACCATAATGTCCCTCGGAGTGCTGTCTGGTGTTGGGGAAAGGCTCAGTCCAGAGGTCCCCCCAAAACTCAGAAAGCATCTCTGCTCCCCAGAAGGCATTGTTGGAAGACTGACCATAAGATTGCTGCACCTATAGAACAAAATATCACACTCTAAGGTCAGTCCAGAGGAACTTCAGTGTCAATCTCCTGACCTCAGATGGTGGTCTCTAGCCACATATGAACTTCTGGGCTCAGGAGGGACTTTCCTGTGTATGTGACACCAAACTTCCCTCTGTTACTTACATCTCTCCTTCACTTAGTTCACCTTTGCTTGGGTCATTCACCCTAAATGTGTTAGCCCTAAAGGCATAGAAGCTCTTCCTCCATGCTTTCCCAGTGGACACAGGCAGCAGAAGAGAAACAACAGAGTCTCATAGGAAGATCTCATCTGGCCGGATTGAAGTTGCTGGCTCAGATCTATGGTGGAGATGGGGCTGGGGAAGGAGGATGAGGCCAGTATCAGATCTGGGGGACTGGAAAAGGTATAGGTTGTCAGGATAGGCTCTACCTCAAGAATGCTGGGAACCTGAGGTGATGATGGGCAGGAGGTTAGAGGATGGAGGCTAGGCATGAAATGTGGTCTAACCTGAGATGCAAGCACTCTCAGCAATCTTAGATGGGTAGCCTTGAGAAAGGGTCCTATTGGCAGAAAAAGGAAGGACATGCGGGTCAAAAAGTTGAACATGCATAAGTTCTGAAAAGAGAGAAGAGCCCACTAGAACCCACCCTGGGTAGTAGGGAGGGAGGGGGGAAGGAATTAGGTAAAGTTGATTGCCCAGGCCTGGTCATGCCAAGGGAACCACTGCTCTTTCCTAGGTATGTACCCAAGAGAATTGAAAGAAATGAGCTTCCAATGCTATCTGTCCTGTAAGGCTTACAACTAACTTTATCTGCAAAGGCCCAAACTGAAAACAAACCCAATGTCAATTGATAGGGAAGTGCAGTAACAAACTGGAGCCCACCTGCAGTATGGAGAACCCTCTTCAGCAATAAAGAAGAATGGACTATGGCTACAAGCTGTATGTATGACTCTCCAAACAATTATGCTGAGTTAAAGACACCAGATCAAAGGAGAGAAGGGAGAGTGAAACACTGGGTGATTACATTCCTATGAAATTCTAGAAAATATGAATCGATCCATAGTGACCATTTTAGCCTCTGAGGATGGGGTCAGAGGGTGATAAGGAGACACAGAACAGACAAGTGGGAACTATCTGGGTGGTGGATATGCTCATTATTTTGCCTTGGCTTCCTAGGTGGAAACATGTCAACATATCAAACTATAAAAACTATAGCATCTAAACTTAAGCAAATAATAGGGTGTCAGTTACAACTCAGAGAAGTTTCTTTTAACTTTTTTATTGTATAATATATATACAAAGCAAAGAAAGAAAAAAGCAATAGTTTTCAAAGCACTCATCAACAAGTAGTTACAGGACAGATCCCAGAGTTTGCATGGTCTACCATACCATCACTTCAGATTTTTCCTTTTAGTTTCTCCAGAACATAGGAGGCCAGAAGAAATACATAGTTTTTTCATCACAATCTGCAGCTTTTCTTTATTGTGAAAAATATCATATATATAAAAAAGCAAAAATTTCAAAGCACAGTACAACAATTAGTTGTAGAACAAACTTCAGAATTGTGTATGGATTACAATTCCACAATTTAGGCTTTTACTTCTAGATGCTCTAAGATACTGGAAAATATAAGAAATATCAACTTAAAGATACAGCAATCATATTCATGTTTTAAATGCTACCTTTTCTGTACAACCCCACCATCATCTTTGATATATCTATCCCACTCTGTAGGGGGTTTTGGGCTATGGACATTCTAAATTTTTCATGTTGGAAGGATCTGTCAATACTATGGGGTAGGGAGATGGAACCAGTTGGTGTTCTGAAGAGGCTGGTCCCTCCAGATTTCAGGACTTATCTGGTCCAGCGACCCTTCTGGAAGTTGTAGATTTCTGGAAAGTTACACTAGTGCAGGTAACATTTGTAGAATCTTAAATATTGCCCTAGGTGTTCTTTAGGATTGACTGAATGGTTTTGGTTGGGATTTGGCAAGTTATGATGTGTAGCAATGTCTAACTGAAGTTTGCATAAGAATGACCTCCAGAGTAGCCTCTTAACTCTATATGAAGTCTCTAAGCCACTGATAATTTATTTGCTTCCTTAGTTACACTTATTTTCTCCCTTATGCTCAGGATGGAATAATTGATCTCATGGTTCCAGGACTGGACTCATCCCTGGCAGTCATCTCCCATACTGCCAGGGAGACTTTCACCCTTGGATGTTATATCCCATATAGGAGGGAGGGCAATGATTTCACTTGCAGATTTGGGGTTAGAGAGAATGAGATCACATCTGAGCAACAAAAGAGGTCTGCCAGAAGTAAGTCTTTGGCATACCTATATGTAGGCTAAGCTTCTCTACTACATACATAAGCTTCACAAGAATAAGCCTCAAGATCAAGGTCTATTGATTTGCATGCCCCTAATGTTTGACAAAGTACCACAGGATTACCTGATGGTAAAGTTTAATAATTCCATATTTTTCTCCTGTCACTCAAGGAACTTTGCCAATTTTTTTTGTTATCTGATTGATATATTCAAGGATGTATCCAGGCATTACATTAGGTTATACAGGATTAAAGGCCCTCAGTCTTATTCTGGGATCCCTGTGTTTCAATTGTTCAAATGAGCTACACAGACAATGTGAGTTAGAATATGTGCATCAGAAAATTTGCATTCTGGGCAAAATACATCTTTATTCCTTTGTTCTCAAAGAGTAAGTGCAGTTCCAAAATATAGGCAATGTATTCTTTATCCCTGTGTTCTGAGTTACCTTAATCCCTACCTGAAAAGCTTCATTCTTATCTCCAAATACCAGGTTTTATATATATATATATATATATGTCAAAATCCAGAAATAATAATTACCACTCTTGACTAACTATGTCTGCTCTACAAGTTTACACCCCAGGCCCATGTTTTCTTATAAACATTTCTAAAAGAGACCATCCAATAATCATTCTCCCCTTTCTGGCATATTTTGCCTCACCAAATGTCCCACAGATCCATTCACATCATTGCATGCTTCACAACTTTGCTCCTTTTTGTAGCACAATATTTAATCATATGTATACACCATTATTCACCAATCTAATTCTCAGTCAGTGCAAACTTCAACCTCCTGCATTCATTAAACATCATGTGTAATGCCCAAAGTCCACATTCCATCAACACTCTCAATTTGAGATAATTCCATTTTTCCCAAGAGAAAGATAACCAATAAACACACCTCACCAAACAGGAAATCTAAACCTCCTCTCAACTCTTGTCACACCCTGTTATTTACCCCTGCTATTGCTGGGGTACTGCTGATATTTTCCTGTTAAACATAGCCCATAGCATGCAATAGCAGTTTTCCCCATGTACCCTGTAATTAACACTTTATGTAAAAGATCCATAGCTTTGCAGTAGTTCGTGCAAGAAATTATTTATATTTCTAGAGTTAATCAGTGGAAAACATAGGTCTGTACAACTTCTTTCAATGATGTTCACATTCAACATAGTAATATTACTTACAGGCCCACTAGACAAACACCTTGTTTTCTGTCTATTTCTTTACATTTGAGTTCAACCAATTAGATATCCATTCACCCATCTCTAACTTCTATGTATCTCTAAGTCCCCTATATTCTGTATTATAAACTTCAATTTTACTTTTACCAGGGACATAAAAATGGAATCATACAGTGTCTATTCTTTTGTGTCAGGCTTATTTCACTCAGCATCATGTCCTCAAGGTTCACCCATCTTGTCATGTGCTTCAGGATGTGATTTCATCTTACTGCTGAATAATATTCCATCATATGTATATGACACATTTTGTTAACCTACTTGTCTGTTGATGGGCATTTAGTGTATTTTCATCTTTTGGCAATTGCAAATAATGCTGCTATGAACACCAGTCCACAAGTGTCTCTTTGTGTCACTGCTTTCACTCTACTGAGTATATAACAAGTAGTTCTACTGCAGTGTCGTAGGGCATCTCAATATATAGTTTTGTAAGGAACCACCAAACTGTCTTCCATAGTGGCTGTACCATTATACATTCCTACCAGTAGTGCATAAGGGTCCCAATTTCTCTACATCCTCTCTATAATTTGTAGTTTCCTGTTTGTTTAACAGCAGCCATTCTTATAGTGTGAGGTGGTATTTCACTGTAGTCTTGATATCCATTTCCCTTATAGCTAATGAAAATGAGAATCTTTTCATGTGCTTTTGAGCCATCTGTGTTTGCTCTTCAGAAAAATGTCTATTCAGATCTTTAGCCCATTTTATACTTGGGTTGTTTGTGTTTTTGTTGTTGACATGTATGGTTTCTTTATGTATATAGGATATCAAAACTCTGTCTGATGTGTGATTTCCAATTATTTCCTCCTATTGAGTTGACTGCCTCTTCACCCTTCTGACAAAGTCTTTTGAGGTGCAGAGGATTTGATTTTGAAGAGTTCCCATTTATGTTTTTCCTTTTGTTGCTTGTGCTACGAGTACAAACTTTTGGAAGATTCCTCCTATTAGTAGGTCTTGAAGATGCATTCCTATATTTTCTTCTAGAAGCTTTATGGTGCTAGTCCTTATATTTAGGTGTTTGATTCACTTTCAATTAATTTTTGTATGGGGTATAAGGTAAGGGTCCTCTTTCATTTATTTTGGTAATTGATACTCAGTTCCCCCATGCCCATTAATTGAAAAGATTATTTCATCCCATTTCAGTGGATTTGAGGCCTTGCCAAAAATCAGTTGACCATAGATTTGGTGGACTATTTCTGCACTCTTGATTCAGTTCCATTGGTCAAGATTTCTGTCATTTTGCCAGTACCATGCTCTTTTGACCACTGTGGCTTTGTAAGAAATTTTAAAGTCAAGAAGTGTTAATCCTCCTACTTCGTTCTTCTTTTTCAGTATCTTTTTTAACTATTTTGGTCCTCTTTCCCTTCCAGATGAATTTGGTAACTAGCTTTTTCAAGTGTTTAAAGTAGGTTGTTGGAATTTTGATTGGTACCATTTTGAATGTGTATATCAATCTGGGTAGAATTGACATCTTAACTATATTTAACCTTCCTATTCATGATCAGGGAATGTCTTTCCATCTATTTAGATCTTTGAGCTTTTAGAAATGTTACATAGTTTTCTGTATACAAATCCTTTACATCCCTTGATAAGTTCATTTCTAGGTACTTGATTCTTTTTTTTTCCCTAGGTACTTGGTTCTTTTAATATCTATTTTGAATGGAATTTTTTTCTTAACTGACCCCTGTTAGGTCATTGCTTCTGAAATGTTACTTATTTTTGCACATTAATTTTATATCCTGCCACCTTGCTCAATTTCTTTATTATCTCAAACAACTTTGTAGTAGATTTTTCAGAACTTTCCAAGTATATATATATATATATATCATGTAATCTGCAAATAATGAAAGTTTTATTTCTTCCTTTCCAATTTGGATGGCATTTATTTCTTTTTCCTCTCTGATTGCTCTAGCTAGAAATTCTAGTATAAAGTTGAATAATAGTGTTGACCAGATGGTATCCCTGTCTTGTTCCCAATCTTAGGGGGAAAGATTTCAGTCTCTATCCATTGAGTACAATGCTGACTATCAGTTTTTCATATGCCCTTTATAATATTGAGGATGTTACCGTTGATTCCTATCTTTTGAAGTGTTTGCAAAGGAAAAGGACGTTGAATTTTGTCAAATGTTTTCACAGCATCAAACAAAATGATTGCTTGATTTTTCCATTTTGATTTTTTAATAAGCTGTATTACATTACTTGATTTTCTTGTGTTGAACCATCCTTGCATTCCTGGTATAAACTCCACTTGTTCATGGTGTATAATTCTTTTAATGTGTTGTTGGATTCAATTTGCTTCTATTTTGTTGAGAATGTTGGCTTCTATGTTCATTAGGGAAATGGGCCTGTAGTTTTCCTTCCTTTTAGCATCTTTACCCAGTTTTGATATTAGCATCATAAAATAAGTTAGGTAGTGTTTCTTTTTTCTCAATTATTTTGGAAAAGTTTGAGCAGGATTGGTGTTAGTTCTTTTAGGAATGTGTGTTAAAATTCCCCTGTGAAGCCATCTGGTCTGGGCTTTTCTTTGTAGAACATTTCTGATGACTGATTGAATTTTTTCCTTGTGATTGGTCTCTTAAGATCGATTTCTTCCTGAGTTGGTGTAGCTTGTTTGTATGCTTCCAGGAATTTGTCCATTTCATATAAGTTGCCCAGTTTTTTTGCATATTGTTGTTCATAGTTTGGGCTTATGATTTCTTTTGTTTCTTCAAGGTCTGTGTTAACACACTCCTTCTCATTTCTGATTTTGTTTATTTACATTCTCTCCTTTTTTTCTTTATCAGTCTTGCTAGTGACCCATCAAGTTTATTGATATTTCTCAAAGAAACAACTTTTGCTTTTATTCATTCTTTCTATTTTATTTTTCTCCCATTCATTTAACTCTGCTTTAACTTTTGTTATTTCTCTTCTTCTATTTGCTTTGAGGCTAGTTTGCTGTTCTTTCTCATGTTCTTCCAGGTGAGCTCTTAAGTCTTCTATTTTTGCTCTTTCCTTGGTTTTTAATTTTATTAATAAAACCAATCAACATACAATATGAACCTTCTTTTTTATCACATAGTTGTATATTCATCATAATGATCATTTCTTAGAACATTTGCATCAATTCAGAAAAAGATATAAAAAGAAAATTAAAAAATTCATGCATACCATATCCCTCATCCCTCCCTTTCATTGATCACTAGCATTTCAATCTACTAAATTTATTTTAACATTTGTTCCCCTTATTATTTATTTATTTTTAACTCATATGTTTTACTCATCTGTCCATAAGGTAGAAAAAAAGAAGTATCAGACACTAAATTTTCACAATCACACAATCACACTGTGAAAGCTATATTATAATACAATCATCTTCAAGAAGCATGATTACTGGAACACAGCTCTGTATTTTCAGGCAGTTCTCTCCAGACTCTCTGTTACACCTTAACTAAAAAGATGGTATCTATTTAATGCCTAAGAATAAGCTCAAGGATAACCTCTCGACTCTGGAATCTCTCAGCCATTGACACTGTACTTTGTCTCCTTTCTCTCTTCCCCCTTTCACTTGAGGTTTTCTCAATCTCTGGTGATGAGTCCCAGCTCATTCTAGGATTTCTGTTGCCAGGAAGGTCCACACCCCTGGGAATCATGTCACATGTAGAGAGGGGGAGGGAAGTGAGTTTTCTTGTAATGTTGACTGAGCAAGAGAGGCCACATCTGAGCAATAAAAGAGGTTCTCTTGGGGATCACTCTTAGGCTTAATTTTAAGTAGGCTTAGCCTATCCTTTGCAGGGTTAAGTCCATATGAACAAACCCCAAGATTGGGGGATCAACCTATTGCTTTGGTTATTCCCACTGCTTGAGAGAATATCAAGAATTCTCCACTTGGGGAAGTTGAATTTTCCCCTTCTCACCATTCCCCCAAGGGGACTTTGCAAATACTTTTTTATTCACTGCATTTAGGGCAATAAATAGAACAGCCTTCTCACATCCCATAAGTTCTGATATGTTGTATTCTCATTTTCATTCATCTCCAGATACCTACTGATTTCTCTAGCAATTTGCTGTTTGACTCACTGGTTGTTTAAGAGTGTGTCATTTAATCTCCATATAGTTGCAAAAGTTTTTGTTCATTGGTGGTTGTTGATATCAAGCCACATTCCATTGTGATCAGAGAAGGTTCTTTGAATAAGTTTGATATTTTTAAATTTATAAAGACCTGTTACACTGACAGACTCACTCACAGTGAAAGAAATACCCAAATACAAGAGGATATAGGTGAACAGGGGAATGCTCTCTTGTTAGGATAGCCTTGAGTCCTTAAGAAAGCAGACTTTCATTCACACAGGCAATGCCTGACCTTCTCATGAGAAATGGTCTTACACAAAACAATAATCTTATGTTTACATCTTATGGACATAGAGTGCAGGGAGCTTATCTGTTCCTATTTTGGGGAACATTCCCAAAATGTTTTGGAGAACATTCTGCTCAAGGTTTATTGAAAACATCCATCTCAATTTCCTTGAGACTAGTCATAAATATAACAGTCTTTACTGCCAAGTCACAAATACTGCCTTCAGTAATCTGTGGCCTGATTCTGACCTTTCAGAAAGCAAACCCTTTATCACAAATTCTCCACCATTCACCATGCACTCATACATCTCCCTTCTTTTTGTTTTTGGAGAAAATTGGGCATTGGTAAAAGCAATAGTTGTGGGCACAGACAAAGGAACAGAGGCGCAAGTCATTAAGGTTTGGATTCCAGTTTTGATGCCACCACATAATTGCAGTGGATGATTGAAATCATTACCAAGAGTAAATTCTCAGGTGTAACAATGGCCCCTGTGTTTTGTAACACAGTTTCAGCCTGCTGTGCCATCTTCTTCAGCACCCCCCATATCAGGTCAGTTTTTTTTGGGGGGGGTTGGAGGAGTTGTATTGTCCTTGGCTGAAGTTTCTCACAATTCATTCTCTTCAGTTTTGGGATAGGATTTGGTGCTACCCATGCCATGCCACAGTTTGATGTTCTGAGCTGAAATCCACACAGGTTCTGCTGGGGAGGAAACACAAGCATAGCCTCATTCTTATGTTAATAGCAGGGATGGGCTTTGCCAGCAATTACTTTGAGGATCTTTCCACAATACTGGTGCTTCTGAAACATGTTTAAGGGTGATATAGTGTCTTCACACTGCAGAGTCAAGGTTTAAAAAATTCAGGGTATACAAAGTTTGGAATATTCTTATATTAGGATCTCAGGGGTCCATGCTCTTCCTTTTTGTGTTTTCAAAAGAGACTTGATAGTTAGGTGGGTACATTTAACAATGGAGTGCCCTTGTGGGCTATGGGGAATATTGGTGACATGAATAAGTTGCTATTTTTTGCAAAATAGTTGAAAAGTGTGGGTGGGAAGAATAAGCTAAGCCATTGTTTGTTTTTAACATATGGGGCCTTTCCATGAATGCAAAAGCACACAATAGATGGTTACAGGTGTGTGCCACTGTTTTACTGGCTAGAGGCAAAGCAAAAGTTAAATGTGAGTAGGTGTTTACACAGGTGCATATGTACTTAATTAATTTGCCATATTTGAGCAGGGAGTGTGCTTTTTTGCTAATTTTTTTGTTATTATTTTGGTGTTGCTTGTAAAGCATTTTTTTTATTTCACATTGACTTTTAACTTGATTTAAAATAGAAAAAAGGTAAATGAATCCCTTTGACTTGTGCCCATTTGTGCATAGCATGTGCACCTAAAAGTTTAGATTGTTGATGCACCCATTCTGCAAGAGTAAAGTTTTTCTTAAGTAATGGTATTTACAACAATTTTTGCCCAGTCATTTACCTTTGTATTATACTTACCTTTAGATGAATTTAGGGTTGAGTAGGCATCTACATGAAAAACAGATACATTAGTACATTGAACAATTTTTCATTTTTTCTTCCCATAATGTTTTTCCTATAATTTATTTCTATGTATTTTCCAATTATTTTGTTTTCAGATAGGCATTTAAATAGCTAACCATAGGCCACTGTCCATGAATTAGTAGACAAATGATTTTCACCTCCCTTTTCTTGCATTACCCCTGATACACTGTGTTTAAAATTTTATCTTTCGAGGAGGAAATTACTGGTTTACTGAGCTACATGGTGGTTTTGATGCTTTTTTGTTATTTTATTTTTAAAGCAAAACTGAGAGGATTTGGTAAAACAAATTATAACACTGTCATCTAATATTATGTAAAAAGATCAAGTACTGACAGGAGATTAGAAAGTACCTTAATTTCTATAAGATTTTTAAAACATTTATATGCAACTGAAAACATATTAAATGAATTTTATTTTTAGCACTTCATGTACTATAAAGTTAAAGAACAAATTTTGTGTAACTGAAATAAAAAGATATCCTTTAGGGTTTGGCTTTTGGGAAGAAAAATGTTAAAGGTATTAGGTTTCAAACAATATTTGATTTCTTACTTTAACTAAAGTTGAGGGAAAAAACTTAGCCTTTTCAAACAGTGAGATGATTCATTTATCTTACACAGCTGAGGATGTAATAAAGTTAACATACAGTACAAGAAGTTATTTTGATAAAACACAGACTCTCTGCTTTCTACACTGATTATTTAGAAAAGACTTTTATAACTTTTCACTAAAATAAGCTAAAAACCCAAGAAAACTTTGTTACTTTAACAGAGAAAAAAACAAATTTTAAGTTTGCATTAGTATATTATTTGATATTAAATTTTGTATTTATTTATTATATAATTATATATATTATAAAATACATATATACAAAATAATATATTTTGTAAATATCTATTATTATATTAAATATTTGATATTAAGTTTTGATATAAAAAATTTTATAGATAGACCTATTAAATCTTTCTTAAATTTGACCATAAAAATTTATTTTCCATAAACTTTTGGCAACTTACTATATCTATTTAGGATTTGTCTTACACTTTCCTCTTTTGTAACATCCATTTATTTTATTTTAAGACAAAGCTACTTTTTTCTTTAAATAAAACATATCCTTTATATCTTTTATGCCTAAGTCATTACTTCAAGCAAATATTTCACCACATGCAATTACTGTAAAAATAAATTTGTCAGAATAATGTTAAATACTTAAAATTCATTAGTTAATGGATATTTAAACATTAATATACAATTTTTATATGAGAATTAATGGCACATTTCAGGATGGGAGCTTTTTTCAAAGTTAACAGATTTTTTCACTTAACAGTAGAAAAACTGTGAGGATAAAACTTTTAAGTGAGGAGTAAGGTAGATCATTCCATTCTGGGATTTCTTGGATTTTTACTTTGGGCTTAGGGAATTTTTTTTTAAATGACATCATCTTTTAATCAATGACCAAAGCTTATGGCCCACTATTAATTTCTTAGTGCTACTTGGATCGGGGCCATGAGCTCTTGTGTCAGATATTACTTGCCTCCCCCAACTCCTGAATTGAATTTTCACTAATGTCTGTAACAATGAATATGCAGCTAAAAAGAAAAAGGAGATGTCATCTTTCTAATTTTTTTGACCCTTACTGATTCAAGTAAATTTTGGAAAGTGGTTACTGAATTACATATTCTCAAATGTTTTATAGCAGTAAAAAGTGAAATCTAAGGAGATAAAATTTTGAAATTTGAAATGGCCTTATTTATTCAAAAAGGACAAGAAACTGGCAACTTAACATTTATCAAAAATGGTTTTAATAAAGCATTACAATGTTCAGAAGAGTGCAATCCACATTTTTTGCACAAGTTTTCTAAAGCTTGTTTTATTCACATTCACCACTATGAAGACATGTTGAAATGCAAATCTGGTTCACAGTGCCAACTTTGTCACATGAAAGGCAATATGATATTTGTGGTCACTTAATTGATAGGTCTGGATTCACAGACAATACAGACTTTAATGATATAAAAATAGATTTTAAAAGAAAGTAATTAAAAGAGCTTTTAAAAATAAGGCATAGGGCAAGCCATTGTAGCTCAGTGGCAGAGTTCTCACCTACCATGCTGAAGAACCAGGTTCGATTCCTGGTGGCTACCCATGCAATAAATAAATAAATAAATAAATAAATAAATAAATAAATAAATAAGGTATAGTTACATTACCAGATAAGATGGCACCAACACTTGAAGAGAAGTGCTACAAAGTTTTAGAAGCAGCAATTAAAGTTTCATTAGTAAAAATTCACTGCAATTTTGGAGACAGCATTCAAAGTTTCATTAGTAAAAATTCATTACAGAGCATTTATTCCCTGGATAAGATTTTGATGAGACTCTCTCTCATTGGATTCTCCTCTTTCCTTCTTTTTCTACTTCTCTAACAGCTTATATGCATTTTTATGATATTTTTACACAATAGTGGCCAAATTACAGTTAGCTTACATGATTGGTCCTAGTTTGGTCCTCTGGGAACTGGCTAGGGACTGAAAGGAGCTTTCTAGACCTAGATATCTTCATCAAAGTACACCTACTTCCACAAGGATAGCCAGTTTCCCAGCTGGAGTGCAAACTTTCAACTGTTTCTTACCAAGGTCACACAATGGCCTGTTTTCATGAATGTTTTTCCTTATTTCCTTAAAAGTATTAAATGCAAGTGTCTCATATACATGGTTTTCCTGCTGATCCTGTACCACAGAGCAGACAAGAATTTTACCTTCTAATGCTGCCTGCTATAGGCATTTTCCCATTACAAAAGTAGCTTGCATAGAGAATTCCTTTTCAGAAAGGAGGGTAGGAAAAGTTTATTTTGTAACCCTCTTAGGAAGTGGATTTATGTGAGAAATGAGAGAAGGCAGAGGTAGCTGTAGGCTCCAAAAGACGTTCTTTCCTAGTGTCCTTCTCAGGTAAATTTTTCTCATCTTCCTTGATATGGAGAGAAGTTAAGGCTGTATGAACTAGAACCCACATAGTTTATGCTGTTACAGGGACTCTGTCCATACTCATAGTGCTATTTAAGATTCCTCCCTGCCTGCTCCAAAAAGTCCAGAACTCCTTTTCAGGGAACCGTGGATTATGTAAAAGATCCTTTAGCTAAACCTCTAAGGCTATGGCTTCACATGATTTTAACAGCTGTTGCAATACCTTAATTATTGCCTCTGGGGCACAGAAAAGGGCTGCCCCATGATGATGTCCTCTTCTGAAATTCCCCCAAGCTTGGGCTGACTCAATTCAGACCTGCATACTCATTGTGCAGCTTCCACTTTCATCCTCTGGAATTCTCTGAGCTGTCTGTCCTGGTCTTCTCACACGGGGCACCAATTGTTAGGGATTATACTGATGCACTCACTCACAGTGAAAGAAATACACAAACAGAAGAGGATATGGGTGAACAGGGGACTGCTGTCTTGTTAGAACAGCCTTGAGTGCTCAAGAAAGCAGACTTTCATTCACATAGGCAATGACTGACTTTCTCATAAGAAATGGCCTTAGGCAAACAATGATCTTATGTTTACATCTTATGTACAGAGTCCAGGGAGCTTATCTGTTCCTATTTTGAGGAACATTCCCAAAATGTTTTGGGGAATATTCTGCACAAGGTTTACTGAAAACACCCCTCCCAATTTCTTTGAGACTAGTCATGCACACAACAGTCTTTGTTGCCAAGCACAAACACTGCCTCTAGTAATCCATGTCCTTTATCTGGACTGATTCTGACCTTTCAGAAAGCAGAACCCTTATCACAACGTTCTCCACCATCCATCATGCACTCCTACACCCCAGCACAGGATCCATCCTGGAGAATTTTCCATTAGCACTAGAGAAGAATGTATATCCTGGTGTTTTGGGGTGAAGTGACCTATATATGCCTGTTAGATCTAACAGATGCCTGTTAGATTATCAAGTTCCTTTACTTCTCTATTTTGTAATTGATCTTCTATCTGGTTGTTCTATCTATAAGGAGACTAGTGTATTGAATTCTGCTGCTATAATGGTTGAAATATCTATTACTCCCTTCAATTTTGCCAATGTGTGTCTCATGTAATTTGGAGCTCCTTCATTAGGAATATAAACATTTATGCTTATTATTTCTTCTTGTTAAAATGTCTCTTTTTAAATATATCATGTCCTTCTTTGTTTCTTAAGATGTCTTTACATTTATAGTCTTTATTGTCCAATATTAATATAGCTACTCCTGATTTCCTTTGGCTATAATTTGTGTGGAATGTCTTTTTCCATCCTTTCACTTTAAAACTATTTGTATCCTTGTGCCTAAGATGAGTCTTTTCTAAGCAGCATATATCTGGATAATATTTATTAATCCACTCTGTCAATCTGTATCATTTAGTTGGTAAGTTTAGTCCATTAACAAAGTTATTACTGAAAAAGCCTTTCTTGAATCCTCCATCTTATGTTTTGGATTTTATTTGTCAGATGTATATATTCATTTCCCTCTCTCTCTTTTTGTCATTTAAGTTACTCTTACTGGTACTCTTCAATTCTGTGCCCTCCTCCAGACATCCCTCTCTTGTCTTTTTTTTTCAACTAGCAGAGCTCTTTTTAGTGTTTCCTTTAGGCCTGGTCTCTTGTTGACAAAATCTTTCTGGATTTGTTTGTCTGTGAATATTTTAATCTCTCCCTCAGTTTTTTTTTTTTTTTGCATGGGCAGGTACTGGGAATCAAAACCTGGTCCTGGTCTCCAGCATGGCAGGTGAGAATTCTGCCACTGAGCCACTGTTGTACCAGACTCTCCCTCAGGTTTGAAGGACAATTTGGCTTTGTACAGAATTCTTGGCTGGAAGTCTTTCTCTTTCAGGATCTTAAATATATCATACTATTGTATTCTCACCTACATAATGCCAGTGGAGTAGTCTGAAATCATTCTTATGTGATTACCCTTGTATGTAGTAGATTTCATTTTCTTGTGGCTTTCAGGATTTTCTTCTTCTCTTCAACATTTGACAGACTGATTAGTATGTGTCTTGGGGAAGGCTTATGTGGATGTATTCTATTTGGAGCTTTTTGAGCTTCTTTGGTTTGCATATTTATGTCCTGTATGAGGGTTAGGATGGTTTCCCCCATTATATCTTCAACTAATCTTCCTAGCCCTTTCGTATTCTCCTTCTGGGACACCAATGAATCATATTTGAGCACTTTGTTTTCTTCATAATTTCCCCAAGATCCGATTTAAATTTACCCATTTTTTGTCATTTGCTGTTTTGAGATTTCAAAATCAGTTGTCCTGTCCTCTACTTTGCTTATTCTGTCTTCTGCTTCTTCAAACCCACTGTTGTGCATCTCAGTATGTTTTTTATTTGGTCTACAGCATCATTAATCTCTGTGCTATCTGCTATTTTTCTACTTATTTTTTCAAATTCATTTTTATGCTCTTCTAGGTCTCTTTTATGTCAATAGACATCCCATTTATTTTATTTAGTGGAGTTATATTTACCTTTGATTAGTTGTTCCAACATTTGTGTCTCACCTGGTGTTTTAATTTGGTCATTAGGCTGAATTATATCTGTCTGAATAATGATATGTTTAGTCATCTTCTGTTATCTTCACAGAATATAAATATCTTGATTGGTTTACTTTCCAAGTTCATTTCCTTCAGTAGTCTAAAGCTTTGTATTTGTGGGATAGATGTGGAACAGGATGTTGGGCAAAGGGCAGGGGACAGTGGAGTGATGCATTGCAGTGCAGTATAGGTGTAGGTTGGGAATGTTATTCTTTGCCTGTTTATGTGGACAACCACTGGTGGGGAGTTTTTGGCTGTGCAGGTGCACAGGTTTGGGGTTTGGACCCTAATGTTTCCTGTTCTAGGGCATGGGGACCTTTGTGTGCATATGCAGAGCTCAGGGTAGCAGACCACCATTTCATTTGTATGGGATAGGGGCAGATGTGGTCCAGCTACCCAGGTCAGTGCTTGTCCAGAGCTGGGGGATGTGACTATTGGCTGTCTGCATGCACATAGCTTAGAGGGCTATAAACGGATGTATCTGTGCACTGTTCTCAAGAGGGACATGTTTGAGTTGCACAACTATGTGGACTAGGGGCAGGTGTAGTCTGGGTATGGAGGTAGGTGCCTCAAGCCTTTATGCTCTGGCAAACACCTGCAGGGTGCATGGTGTGGGACATAGGGCTCAGGAGGGGAAGGGCAAGACTGCACTTTTGCAGGATAGGTGGATTGAGCTGGGAAAGGCATGTGCACACTTGGGGTAGGGGTGGGATAGGTATGCATGTGGAATGTTGGCCAGGCAAAGTCATATATCCAGGGAGGGGGGCAGGTGACAGGATGCCAATATGTTGGCTGAGGTGAGTTTCAGGTCACAGAGCTGCACTGGTGAGGGTAGTGCATTCAGGGAATGCAGCTTGGCTTGCTTCCTAGTCCCTGTCTCCCCATCTACATACTCCTGTGGTCTCTGGGCTTCAGCTTTAGGCTGTTTGTACAAGTCAGATGCTCCCCAGTTCTTCTACTTCTCAGTTCTTCAGCTTTTTGCTACCAGGGTCTCCCTATGTGATGCAAAAGACCCTCTCAGGTCACCTGTACCCTGGAATTTCTGTCTCACTCACCCTCCCATCCTTCCCTAGCTGTTCCTTTAACTCAACCTATCTTATTCCACCATCTTCCTGAAACTTCAAAGAAGTTCTTTTTAAACAGAAGGAAACTCTGTCATTAGGTCAGAGTGAGGGTGGGCAAGAAACTTTGGAGACTGAGGAGTGAGAAGCAGGAATGAAATGTCCATATGGAGGGGGCAGAATACACTCCAAGGGTTACTGGTTCAATATAAGAAAGTCAATTAATGTAATACAACACATCAATAAATCAGAGCAGAAAAATCACATGATCATCTCAATTGTAGAAAGATGGTTCCTCAAGAAAGGCATCTTACCTGATAAAAACACTTCAAAGGATAGGAATGGAAGGGAACTTCCTCAACATGATAAAGGGAATATATGAAAAACTGATAGCAATATATTCAATGGGGAAAGACTGAAAATTTTCTCTATATGATCATGAACAAGACAAAGATGGCCACTCTCTCCATCACCAATGAGGGACTTGAGGCACCCCGGGCTTCCATTGTGACTGGTTCCTTGTGTGGCTGGGCTGCCCTGCCTTTGCCCTCCTCATTTTATCTGTTTAATGGATTTTATATTTTGCTTCTTTGTTTTATATCATTCTCACTTAGGTGTAAGCTATGAGTACCTTAAATTGCCTTATCCATTTTGTCTCTACCTTAAATATTTTGGATAGTATCTTTCATTCCTAAAAACAGCCTTCCATGGATTTGAACATGTCTGTGTGGACAGAAACAGGAGAGAACCAAGTTGAGAATGTAGGTTCCATTTCTGCCCTGAGTCTATGACAACATTATCTGGTCACATCTACCAACTCTCCCTCCTCCACGTCTAGTATTCATGTCCACAGAGTGACCTCCAAATGCCAGTGGCCAGCTGTGTATGATGCTCCAATCAATGAAAACTCCATGATCATTTGGCCTATGACTCTAAATTTACTTTTCTGTTTTCTCTTCTCTTGAACCATTAAACACCCCCTCAGGTAAATGAAATGCTGTTTAAGTGTTAACTTGATCATCTCTAGTTTAAATGTAGTATAAGAATATGTTATAACTTCCTCCTCTAAGAGAAAGAGAAGTAGCAATGAACTCAGAAGAATGAAGGTGCACAATTTCATGGGAGAAGTGACCAACAGGTATGAAATTTCCAAAAATCCTGCAGACTCTGGAAGCAGATGGGAGGCCCATGGCCAATGGGTATCTGAGGTAGAGCTAGAGAACAGGGCTATAGGCAAGGTGGGAAAAGATCATGATAGCAGGCTGTGGTAGTTTGGGGTTCTGCACCCCAGTAAAACATGTTCCTAAATGTAATTCATCATGTCAACTTTGGTGAGCTTATTTCAGTTAAGGTGTGGCCCAGCTCAATCAGGATGGGTTTTAATCCTATTACTGAAGACTTATTTTGAAGGTCACAGAGGGAAACAAGGTCAGAGGGAGAATCCAGAGCTGAAAGTACACAGAAGATGGATTAGAAAGGAGAAGTCTTTCAGAATGTGACAGAAAAGCCATGGACCAAAGTTCCTTGGCCATCAGCCCAACATCTCAGTGTCTTCTGGGAGAAAGTAATACTTTGATGGTAACTTCATTCTGTAGTTCTGCTGGGTTAAAAGTATATAAAAACTATTTTTTGTTTAAGTCATACAACTGCTTGGAATTTGTTTTGTTAGCAAGGAGAACTAAAACTCTGGCCAAGCCTTTTCATGCATCACAGTGCTTGGAGTCTGCAGAATCCCAGAGGCAGAGAATTCTAGAACAAATAGAAGGAATGATCTTGGAAGATCTTTGAAGTTAGCAAATTATGTTTACTGGTCTCTGCCATGAAGGATAGCTTTACTCATCCCTGTTTGAGGTTTTGACTATGCCCACTTATAGACATGGGATCCCATGTCAGCCTCACTCATAAATAAAGACAGGCCCACATGAGCCTCCTATGGTGAAAGAAAGCAGCTGGTTGAAAAACCAACATGGAAATACTGAAAATCACTTTTGGAGAAGAAAGGTCCCAGAGCCTTACTCTTTCCTTCTCTGTGTATGGTAGGGCCAGCAGTCTGTCTCAAAAGGATCCCTTTGGACAGTGAAGCATATTTATAAAAATCCTCATATTTTTATATAAAGGATAAGAAACTATAGCTATAATAAGGTAATGCATTAATTTCCTGAACACAGAAACAAACACCCAAGAGTGAGTTGACTTATAAACAGGAACTTATTGGCTCAGTTTCAGAGCCCAGAAGGCTTGCTTCCTCCCAGGGTCAGTATCTTCTGGCTGCCTGGCAATCTTTGGGCTTTCTTTGCTTTCCCATCACATGGTAATGCATATGGTGGCATGTTAAACTTTCTCTTCTAGGTTCCATTAACTTCCAGCTTCTGGCTGCTTCTTTTGGATTCTCTTTCTATCTCCATTTCCACATTTCATAAGTATGTAGTACTTATTTGGTTAAGGCCCACCTTCATTCAGTTTGGGCACACCTTAAATGATAACATATTCCAAGTTTGTAATTATATTTAAATAGGTTCACACCAACAAAATCAAGGGTTGAGATCAGGAGAGAACTTTTGGAACTTAAAAAATGACTTCAAAAATAAATAATTCAATGGAATGTTGAATTACAGAGTTTAATAAAATGTATCAATACAATAAAAAGATATAATATACAAAAAAGTAAAAATGAGGAATAATTATGAGAAAAAGATGAGCTATGTGGGACACTGGTTGAAGAGATCCAATATGTAAATAATATTTGTGCTCTAAAGTGAGGACAGAGAATGGAGAGAGAATACATTATAAAAGAAACTGATCAAAGAAATAGTACAAGAAATGTCCAGATGTTAAAGGGGACCTTGTTCTTTAAACTGAAATGCTTAGGTGCAAGATGAATTAAACAGACACATGCAGGACCATTAATGATTCAATATCTTCAAGATGCTGTGAGGAAAAAAACTTCCAAATCTGAATTCTGTTCCTGCCAAATGGTCAACCAATTGTGAGGACAGAAAAAAATTCATAACTTTATTACTCAGGCATATTTTCTTGCAGAATTCACTGAAGGCATTTACTAACAAGACAAGGTATTCATTAGAGAAAGCACAAGGTGGTATTCAGGGAACAGTGGAGCAAACCCACAATTTATGAACTCTCAGTAAGGAGGCCCCATCTCTGACCAAGGAGGCTTCACTCCAGATGGAAACAGGTGAAAAGATAGTGTCCAGGAGCCAGGTCTTCAGAAGGAAAATGCAAAACACTGGAAGAAATTAAGGATGTGATGAAAAATAGACAATGTAAGCCAAAATAAAGGCAATTAGAAACTCCCAGAAACCAAAAGATTGAAGAGAGAATATATATATATATATATATACCTACCTCTCTCTATAAATACAGATATATGGATAGCTATGAATATAGATATAACTGTAGGAATCCTGGGGAATTTAGGTAATAGAAATGCCAGTATCAACCTCACAAGGTGGGAAGCCATGATGTTCTGATGTATTTTTAAGGTATTCAATGCTACAATGATAACTAGGCAAGAAGCTATAATGATGCTATTTCTATCATGGGTTGTAGGAGGGCAGAAAGTAGGAAGTATAAAAAACTCACTCTTCCTCTTTCCAGCAGGTGGTGACAGGTAAAGTCAGGTGGCCATGTGCATGTTTTATTGTACAAAATAGTTTTAAATTAACCAGAAATCACTGTAGGAAGAGCTCTATTCCAGTGGTAGAGGGTCTGGGTCTAATCAAACAGCATAGGGTGAAGGTGAACATTCCTACTCATGCTCTCTTCTGCCCCTCAAATAATTGCAAGGGAGTTCCAGCATCCCGTACAGAAATCAATCATCCTATCCGGATCAGGTGCATTTGTGGGACTGGGATCTTCTGGTGCAGTGAGGGGAATAGCTGCACTTACACCCAGATGGAGGATTATGAAGTCCAGCTCCTCAGTGTAGACAGGCTACCCACTCTGTAAGAAACCTCCTTAGAGGACACCATTGTGAGGGACATCAGCCACAATCTCAAGGAACCCAATGTGGGGTTCAACAAGTTATTGTCAGCAGTCAGAGGGCCAAGGACAGGCACAGGTCAGAAGTGGGGGAAGGAGGCAGTACAGAAGCTGGGCCCTTCTGCCAATATCTCAGTTCCCTACAAAGAGCTGTATAACAGGGAAGTGCCATCCCAGAATGAGCAGAAGATCCTGCAGGCTGGCTCATGGAAAGAGACTCCAGCCATGTGTGGGACCCTGGGTTCCCACCTCAGCTCATCCCCTGAAGGCTGTGTAGCCCACATATCACAAGTTAATGCTCTGCTTCCCTGTCCCTCTGCAACACATGAGCTACCAGTACCAGAGACTGGGCTCTGAGGGGCTGACCCCAGGGACATTTAATAAATATGATTGCTGGAACTTAAAATTCATTAGCACTTATATTTACAATATGAGTAAATGAGCACTGTTACTGAAAACTGAAAAGGATAGCAAGAACCTAAAAGTGCAGCAAACAGAGGATGGTGCATTAAGGGAATATCAGGCAGCAAGGAACAGCAATGATTGACAGAATTAATATTCATCGGACATTCACTGCTCCTTAGACAGGGCTCCAAACCTTTGGTTAAGCCTACATCTTCTCTGTAGTAACTCCAAATGGCAGGCCCTTTCACTAGCCCCATTTCACAGGTGGAAAAACAGAGGCATAGAGAGAACAGGTGAACCTGCTCAAGGTCATACAGCAATGTGGGGCCAGATCTGAAAGTGAACCAGCCAGGAAGCCATGAGAGATTATGATGTCAGAAAATTAAGGAGAAGGGAGGGACAGAAGAACACAGTGTCACCAAGAAACAGGGACAGGGGCCTTGGCCATGCTTGGGTCTCAGCCCTGTTGCTGATCAGCCTGTGTGCCATTGCACCTTCCTTATTGTTCCATGTGCTTCCTGCTCCTCAAAGGAAGAGATGAGGTGCAGGAGTGGTGCTCAGAAACAGAGCCTGGGACAGAGGAGGGACTTAGAAATGTCTAATTGTTAAAAATTAATGACATTTTAAGACAAAATACTAGAAATAAATAAGGAACAACAACCACTGCACATTCTTTCAACTGCTTCCCCATTATCAGAGGAAAACCACCCACAATGAAGCCAGTGAGCTCCTTACTGGTGCCTCTTACATCCCAGGGTACAGCCCTGTCTGGTCTCAGCTATCAGGGGCTATATGCTCCCAACTCTGCTTTCCTGCCCCCAAGGTGAATTTGTCATGCTGGTTATATGGACAACAGTACCTGGAAGCCAATAGCAGTGAGAAGGTCTCATGTCTAAGAAATTCTGTGCCAGTGACAGCAGCTTACATAGTCCTTGCATGGCCTCCAGGGACTGCAAAGGGTCATTTACCTCATGTCCTGCATACTCACAAAAATTTCCCCACTGTCTGTATAAAGAATATTTTAGATGAACAGGAGAGAGCAAAGGATACTGCTCAGTTAGACAGTATACTGGCTTTATGCAGGGGAAGTGGAAATAGAAAGACTACGGGGAGTGGAGGAGCATCTTGAAGGTAAGTTGAACATGAATTATGCATGGATTGCATTATGGGTGAAAGAGAGGGACAATGTGGCCCTACATCCCTCATTCAAAACCTTCTGGGCCAGGTGTACTTGAAATTCAGAATTTTAAGATTTTATGAAGGTATACAAGACATACACCATAAAACCTGTTCCACTCTAATATCACCTAGGCCAGCAACACTTAGTCAACAATGTCCTTATTTATATTAGAAAAAATCAGATAAGTGATCAGAAAAAAGCCATTAATAGCTTCATGCATATAAATGTCAAGTTTGCTGTCAAATGAGGTCAGGAACCTTAGGCTCCCAGACATGTGCTGGGTCTTTCTTCCTTTGTTCATGAGTCAGCTACAGTCCTCCACCCTTTTGCCCCTCCACCCCAACCCTATGTTCAGGGGCTCCTCTGCACCAGGCCTACTTCCAGGACCCCCAGTCCCAGGCCTACCTCCAGGAGCCAGTTGGCAGACTGGAGCTCCTCCTGCTGGGTAAGCTCTCCAGCATGGCCTCCACCAAGACTTTACCTGGGTGAAGTCATCCTGTAGGTCCTGGTGCAGCCTTCCTGGGAGGTCCACAAACTTCAAAGTCAGTGGGGAGCAGCTCTATTCTCCAAGAACAATGCCAGGAAGCTCTGTATCACATCTTGGGCCAGGGACCAGTGCCATCAACACAAAGAATAGTCACACTAGCACCAGCCAGGTCACATGAAACTGCCTACATCCCCCACCTTCAGAACAATGTCATGACTCCAAGTCCCATGAGCACAGGTAAGAAAAGCAGGGGTAGTATCAGATGCCCTGAAGAATTTCCTCCAATTCCCTAAAGAACTAAATCTTTGAGAATTTCTGGCTGAGCACCACAGTTTCTGGGAGCTACCCTAATCAGCTAACCTTCATCTCTGAACCTCTAATCTTCCCCACTTGGCTATGCTATCCCCAGCATCTGAGTGGCCCATCCTGGAGTCCTGTCCATACAACTCTATCTGGACACTTCTCTCCTTGTACTTTGCATCCTAAACACTTGTCCTACAATTTGCAGTTGAGTTTCAGTCTGACTCCTTCTATGAGTTTTCAACTAGATGAGAGCTACTCTCTGCTCACCACAATTTCCCTGCCATCTGCAACAGATTACACATACCTTCCAGAGCACTTAGGAAACACCCTGGTCAGAGATATGAAGAAGCTATTTTCATTTCAGTGAAGAACTAACTAAAGCAGTGGGATGAGCATTGTTGTCTGCTTTTAAGCATTTTGATTATGGAGATAGAAACAATAACATTCACTTGATAGATATTTGCTGCTAGTGTTTGCTCCAGGCTTCTTATTTCAGGAAGCTTCCACAGGGATGTATTTCTTCATCTCCAAAAAGTCTCTGGTGGTATGGGCTCTTGACTTTGTCACTCTGCTAGGCTCTCATGACTCTGCTCTGTTCTATGTTGCTGTCCTCTCTCATTTCTCCAAAATGTTTCCTCTTTTAAAGGATTCCTGTGAAGTAATCAAGACTTACCTGGAATAGGTAGAGCTACATCTCCATCTGTTCAAAGTTTAATACTCACAATTGGGTGAGTCATATCTCCATGGAGATAACCTAATCAAGTTTCCAACCTATAGTACTGAATAAGGATTAGAGGAAATGTTTGCTCCCACAAGATTTGATTAGGATTAAAACATGGTTTTCTAGAGTAAATAAATCCTTTAAAAGTGGCACAGCCACTACCCCAAGACTCTTACTTTACACCTTCATGATGGCTCAGGAGTGCCTACACTGGCATGTACACTTCACTCTGACTGTAAGAGGACCTGAACTTCACCCAAAGACCCAGCTTCCCCTCCTAGAAGAAGTGGTACTTCTAGGACTCCCAATGCAGGGAAAACTCCTCAGGATCCACATTTTTTTCAGTGTAAACACTCTTTCACCAGGTTCTTGGGAGAGGCTGGAAAGGGCCTTGGGAGGCAACACTGGAATGCTATGCTGCATGTGGGGAGTCTGATTGAGAACCCAGAAATTAAAAACAGAAATGCGTCATGTTAGCTCTGCCTGTTTTGACCTGGGTCAATAAAGTCAAACCAAATCAAGTGGAGGAAACCCACAGGGGACCCTACCCAGATAGCTGCTGACATATACTCTCTGCTTGGCAAGGAAAAGCTTATGCAGACCCCACCCACATCCCTCCTGGGGCAGTCCCATATCTGGGCACTGTGAGGGCCTCAACTCTGAACTCATCTGGGGCTCCTGGGTTCAAACAACCCCAATCCCACACCCACCTCTGTCATTTACACCTGCTAGAAACCCAGCACCTGTTCCAACCTGCCTGTGAAGACAAGCCTACCATTTAGCCCCAGTCTCCAGTGATTCCTCTTTGGGGGATGCAAGATGGGGTGCAAATGGCAGTTTATGGAGCCCAGTGGAGGTGGGTTTTGATCTGAACTGTGCCTAGCCAGTTCCCACTGGGGCTCTGGACTCTGCAGCAAAATGTCTCTGGGCTGGAGGTGCCCCACTGTTCCCCCACAGCACTCTGCTCCTCTCTGAGTCCCTACCCTGTGCATCCCTGTCTCCAAAAAGGCCAGAATCCTGCTGATGGAAGTTTTGTCTACAAGACCCTGAGAAGGACCTGAAATATACACATTCCTACTGGCTATATTAATATAGTAGAAAAAATTCAAATCAATAACCTAACAACAATTTGAGACCGTACAAAAAAGAAGAGATTAAACCCAAAGTTACCAGAAGGAAGGAAACAAAATTAGAACATAGATAAAGAAAATACAGAATAGAAAGACAATTGAGAGAATCTATGACAAGAATTTGATTTTTCCTAAGGATCAATAAAATTAAGAAACCATTAGTTATACTACCACCCCCCCAAAGAAAGAGAAAAGAAACAATAACTGAAATAAAAAATGGAAACAGTAGCATTTTATCTGACCCTACAGAAATGGAAAGGATTATACGAGCATATTATGAATAATTTTATGCCAACAAAGGAGATAATCTGGATGAAATACAAATTTCCTAAACTGACCCAAGTAATAATAAAAACCCTGTTACTAGTATAAAGATTGAGTCAGTAACCATAAACTTCAAAGGAAAGAAAGAAAGTTTAAGGATCATATAGCTTCAATGATGAATTTTATCAGTTAAAGAAGAATTAACCACAACTTTCTCAAATGCTTCTAAAAAACTGAAGAAGAAGGGGGGAAAGACAAAATAAAAAGTAAAATAAGAGAAAAATTAAAAGAAAAAAACTGAAGTGGAAGGAATACTCACTAATTCTATAAGGACAGCATCTCCCTCACACTTATGCCAGTCAATGACAGCACAAGAAAAGAAAATAACCAACCAATTTCCCTTATAAAACTAGATAAAAATTACTCAAGAGAATACTAGCAATGCAAATGTAACAGCATTTTAAAAGAATTATACCCAAAGACTAAGCAGGATTTATTCCAGGAATGCTATGGTGCTTCAAATTAAGAAAATCAATTGATGTAATATATCTCATTAACAGAATAACAACAACAAAAAGCAGCAATGAATGATCATCTTCACCACATTAATAGAATACCAGATGCAAATATAAACACATACAACACATGATCATCTCAACAAACACAGAAAAGGCATTTAGCAAAATTTAATACATTTTTATGTGGAAAACACTTTGAATATGAGGAACAGAAGGGAGCATCCTCCATGTGATAAAGATCATTTATGAAAAACTCACAGCTACTACTTTTCTCAATGGTAAAAGACTGAAAACTTTTCTCCTAAAATCACAAACAAACTCCTCCAACTCAACAGCAAAAATCAAACTAATTTAACACTGAGAAAACAGCTTTGACAGACATTTCTCCAAAGTGGTATACAAATGACCAAAATGCTCATGAACAGATATATTCCCAATATCATCAGCCATTGGGGAAATGCAAATGAAAGCCACCATGTAATGCCTCTTCACACCCACTAAGATACTTTATTTAAAAAAAAATGGAAAATAAGAAGTGATAGTGAAGGTTGTGGAGAAATTAGAGTTCTCATTCATTTTTGATGGGAATGTAACATAGTGTGGTCAATGTGTAAAACGATATGGCATTCCACAAAACATTAGGCATAGAACTTCCATCCCCATGTATATGCCCATACCAAGATATATACCCAGTAGAACTGAAAAAGGGGACTCAAACAGATACTTGTACACTAGTGCTCACAGCATTATTATTCACAATAATCAGAGGTGGAAATAACCCCAGCATCCCTCACAAGTGAGTTGAAATGTTGTATAAATACACAACAGAGTATAATTCATCTGTAAAGAAGAAAGAAGTTCTGACATAAGGTAAAATATTATGAACTTTGAAATCATAATTGCATGAAATAAGCATTGCAAACAAGGAAAAATAATACATGATTCCACTTATATGTTATAGAAATAGCAAATACACAGAGACAGAAAATAGATTAGAGGCCTTGAGGAGATGAATGGAAAGAAGGTGCAGTTTTGGGGAAAGTACGGTTTCTGTAAATTTTAGGAATTTTGAAAATAAGTAATAAAACAAAATCCAAACTCAGCTCAAATTACTGACTAGATTGACTCAAGCCTTCACACCAAATGCTTAGTGTAAGAGGCATGCACCTTGACTTTTCACCATCCTACAGATTATGTCTGGCTTTTGCCAAATATTACCATCCAGAAAAGCAAGAGAGAAAAAGCAAAAGCACTGCCAAGAGAGAAAGTAATCAACAAAACTAAACTCAGACATGAAAATCAAAATTTGAAACTATCCATCAGGGAATTTAAAATAACTATAAATTATGTTATGGGAGCTTGAGGGGGTGATTCAGTCCTTCTTTCCTTGGGAGTCAGAAAGTTTCCTTGTTCTTTAAACAATCAATTATCTTTGAGTGGTTAAAAAGGAGTAAAGTGTAAGTTATACGTTCATCTTAATTTTGGTCATTTCCAGCGCTCCTTATTTCTTTGTTGGATCTGTTTTAACTTTGGTGGGATAAATGAAAACAACAATAAGATATATAGAAAAAAATAAAAACTTCCTCTTCTCCCCTCAACATGACAGAAATGAAAAATGCCTTCTATGAGTTCATATGGAAACTCAATTCAGCCAAGGAAAGAATCAGTGACTACATCAGTAAAAATTATCCAAACTGAAGTTACAAAGAGAAAAACTAAAATTAAAAACTATGGGCCATCCAAGGACTACACTCTTTGATCTTTGAGACAAGATCAAATGACCCAACAAATGTGCAATTGGAATCCCAGAAGAAGATCAAGAACAAAATGGGGGAGTTATTTAAAGATGGCTTAGAAATTTCCCAAAGTAATAAAAGACATCAAATTTCAGATTAAGGAAGCTCAGAGCCAAACAAGAAGGAAAAACATCAAATGCAAACACACACACACACCTAGATATATCTCAAAACTTTTGACAACACGACATGCAGAGGAGCAAATATAAGGAACATAGTAGGTTCTTGTTAAATTGTCCTCTTGCAAATCGGAGGACAATCTTTCAAGTGGATAAAGAAAAATCACTTTAACCTGGCAAAAATCTCTTTCCAAAGTGAAAGATTAATAAAGACTTTTCAGAAGAACAAAACTTTTTAAAATGAAAGATTTCATGTGAAAATGAGCAGAAGCAGCTAGACATGTTAAAGTAGTCCTTCAAGCAAAGAAACTACACCAGTTCAAAAACTGGATCCACCAAAGAAATAAAAAGCACAGGAAATGATGAAAATGAAGGAAAATACATAACTTGTACTTAACCACTTTTTAATCACTCTAAAAGATAATTGAGTGTTTAAAGAATAAGGACACTCTGGCCCCAAGAAAGGAAGAAATGAACCACCCCTTCAAGCTCCCATTCATGACCCCTCTGTCCTTCATGGAATTCTACCTAGGATTCAAGACACCCTTTTTCCTTTCCTGTGACATGTTTGATTCACAGAAAGCCACCCAGTCACCTGTCTTCTGGGGATTCTGTTTCAGCAATGTGTCCATAAGGACTGGTGCCCAATACCTGTGAGACCTCATAATATGCAAATAGCTGTTGGGTGAATCCCCTCAAGAAGCACTACCACAGAGCCAATGAGAAGGCTTTGTCATGGGCAAATGGGTGGGGTCTCCTCAGGATAGCCCCCATGAACTTAATTCCATGAAATTTAGAGGTAGATTCACTAAGAGGATGGTCTTAAGCTTTCTATAGTTCAGGAATTTGGGGAAAAAAGTGTTCTGCTCACTATACAGGAAAGTGGAAGAATTGCCACAAAATTTCTGAAGAAGAAAAGGAACTAGGGGGTACTCAGCCCACCAGACATGGAATGTGTTCAGAATAAACAGTTTATTCAGGAAACAAAATGATGATGATGGCCACCATCAACTCAATTATCTCAAACCAATGAGACAGATCCTATCATGACCTCCAATTTGCAGAAGAGGGGAGAAGTTACAGAGAGAATCATTAAGTTGACCAAGACACAGAGCTATCAAGCAATTGACCTGAGAGTCTACCCCAGATCTAGTGTGGGTTCAGGTGAGGATAGATAGTTTAGAAGTAGTGGGAAAGTATGTTTAAGATGTGCTAAGATTGGCCTTTCACCTCAGAAAGTATGGAAGAAAAGAAGGACAGGCTATGTCTGAGAGTCAAGGTTTCAAATCTGAGCTGCCACTTACTGGCAGAGGTCTTTTGCAAAGTGTTTTATAATTCACTGGACCTATTTCCTTCTGGAAAAAAGGGAATAGTAAGCCAAGCTTAAAATGTCAAGCAAGACACTGTAAACAGAAACACCTCACCTGAGACTTATTGATTATATAGCAATCCAAAAAAGTAACCTATTTTTAAATAAGGACATTTAAAGTCATAGAGTTTGCTGAATTACTTTAAATTTAATAAAATAGTACATGATTTCTTTACTTGACATTTTGGACAGATTACATTGCATTTTCATGTTACAAAATATTTGCACTGACATTTTGATATTTTGCATTGTCAAATAACCTGACATATACTTGACAGGTTGCCTAGGTGTCTGACATCCTAGATAGAATCCCAGGAAGGACAGAGGGGGCATAAATGGGAATTTGAGACAGTGGATCAGTTTTTCCTTTCTTGGGGTCCAGAGAGTGTCCTTGTTCTTTAAACAAACAATTATGTTCTTAAAGGTTCTTAGTGCTATATGGGTGATCAAAAGCTTTCACTGAGCATCCAGTATGTCCTAGATAAAGTGTCAATAACCAAATTCCCAAAATGATTTCACTGTGAGAAGGGATTTACTGCAATAAATTTATTGCCTCTTTAATATATGTTATTTTTCACACACAAAAAAATACAGAGGTCATATGTGATGATAAAAAATATTTATTCCTTCTAGCCTCCTATATTCTGGGGAAGCTGGAAGGAAAAATCTAACAGGATGGTATGGTAACCCAGCCGTGGTATCTCTCCTGTAACTACTTGTTGAAGAGTGCTCTGAAAACTATTTCTTTTTTCTTTCTTTTTACAATAAAAAGATAAAAAAAAAAGAGAGAGAGAGAGAGATGCACAAATGCAGACTGAAATCCTGTAATCTCCATCCATTTCCTCCCCTCACAATAACTGTCCTAGCTTCAGTAGACTTAGTCACGATAGCACCAAATGAATCCTGTTAACAACTCTGTTTTGTCTTTCCACTCCTTAAAAATAGAAAACTATGACATTATCACTTTACAAAAATTAGGAAATATGGATAGATGAAAAGGAAAGAAATTAAATTATACTTTATTTTACAACTCAAGATAAAACTGGGGTTTAGTATTGTGAAGTCTATCATTTTACCTCTAGTTCTCCAGGTCAGCTCCTGTCTTGCAAACTGTCTTGCAATGCACCTTTATATTGCACAGTGTATCAGGGATTTCTTTCAAGTCCACTAATGCACTTTCCAACCTAGCAGCACTGTCATTGGTTTACTTAGCAAATATTCTGCCAGCACTGTGGGGTGCTTCCAGATTTTCTTTGAACTAATGATGAAATGTTTATTGTCCTACCTAATTCTCTTTTCTCAATTAAGCCATGAAATCAGAATTCTTTCTGTTCAGGTAAGTCTTGCCCACAATTTAAAAGCCAATACAAAGTTTCCATTTCTCACTTTGAGTTCATCTTCTTTGCTGGCTTAGGCTGACAACCAGCCTTTGATTTTTTTCCCCAAAAGTAGAAGTTCCATAGAGGAGAGGCTGGTATTCCCTAGAGTATGTATCAATCCAGAATTTTAGCATTTTGTTAATTACCCAACAATTATTTGACCCTGATCATGGAGAACCAGAAATCTGGGGGACCATCCTCAGGCCCCACTCCCTTTCTCTTTATTGTACAGCTGCACCTGCAGGCCCAGGGTCACAGTGAGTTTAGCCAGCAGGGAGTCATGGAGTCAGGGGAAAAGCCAAAGGATCTAAGGACTGCCCTGCATGCACCTATACATGCTAGGAAGACTTCCCATGCCTTCCAGCTCCTTGATATCACATAGAAGGACAAGTATCTTCCACAGGGGATTGTGCTCAAACACAGCCCATACTCTCACTGGGGTCTAGGTTTACAAAGGTGCCACTCCCATCCATCCCATTTAGTTCTTTGAACACTTGAGGCCACAGTTGAAGAAATTCCTCAACCAGACCCATCAGCAACTAGGATCTCCAGAGTTAGGCAATGCTCCCAGAGTAAATTGGGGCCAAAGGAGTTGGGGTTCATCACTTTTAACCCTCTGCCTCTCACTGCAGGGTGGGGGTTTATGGCACCATACCTTACTTACTGGGATGTGGGCATTTCTGCTCCTTGAGGATCCTTATGACACTGCTCTCACCCATAGTACCCAGGTCTCAGAAGACATAGGAGTGTGCAGGATGGGAATCCAGAGAGGGTACATGGTCCATGGTTTCCCATGGGAACCTTCTGATCCCTTCCAGATGGAAATCCATCTTCATGAAATTGCCAAGTGCATCCCCTAGGCCACAGCCCCTGCACATAAAGCACAGGATACAGGGAACATGCTATGCCTTCTGGGTGGAATTGGAGGGTGGAAATCATCCAAACATTTTAGTGACTGTGACTCTGGGCTGCTGGGTCCACGGCAACCCCTTGGGGCCCAGGTCCTCCCTAACAAAGATATGTGAAAGCCTGTGGCCATGTCATAGATACTTATGGTGTGAAAATGGCAGAAGAGAGGGGCCAAACCAGGAGTCCTGTGTAAGTCTGGGTGGAGACAGCTTGGGGTGGTGGTGGGGCAATGGATGAGACATGTTGAAGACCCCCATCTAGTAAAGAGCAGGATTGTGTGGGCTGGTGGCAGCAGGGAATGCATGGGCCCTTCTAAGCTGCAGGTATAGAGGTGCTTGGCAGATGGATGTCCTCTCCTCACATATGTGCAGCAGTTTTCCTCCACTGTATTCCCCTCCTTAAATATCCAGGCCAGGAAGGGTCAGGGGGTCCATGTCAAAACCAGGGCAACCCCAGATTAATCCTTTTCTGGTATTAAATTCAGTGTTCTGGGAAAAACTGTCCATGTGGAATGGAAGCCTTTCTAGAAGCTTCAACTCACCATCCCCCCTCCAGCCTCTCCCAAGAGTCTGGTGGGGAAAGGATCACTGCTGAAAGAGATGATGGTATCGAGGAACCCTCCCTTTAGTGGAAGTCTCAGAAGTTTCATGCCTTCAAGAAGGGGACACAGCTTCTTCTGCACCATATCTGAAGTTCAGACTCTCAGTCAGTCAGATGGGGTGCACAGACCAGCATAATCCACCCCTGGTCAGTGGTGAAAGCCCAAGTCAGGTTCTGAGGATGAGTGAGCCATTAAAGTATGGGAAGAAGGTCCAGAGATAAGAGTAATTCTCCCTTAGTTGAGGGGTAGGTGTTCACAGTTGGAGGATCAGCAACTGGTCTCAGCAAGTAATAGCCCAGGAATTCCAATGGCAAAGTGCAGGGACAGCCATGATGGAGAGAATGAGACAGAGTAGACCCCTTAGGCCAGCATGTCGGACAAGGCCTGCCCTTGGCTTTCTTTGGACGTGTAGGTTCTTGCTGCCTTTTAAAACGCACTTTGGTAGCATTGATGAAAAATATTGATGCCCATACCCCACCCCACTTTAATTTCAGTTCTAGAAGTCTTTCCTATATAAATAATAGTTAAATTGTGACCAGAGGCATTCTGTTGGAAAAGGCAGATGCCAGGATGCCATATAAGCATCTATGGGGGATTTGATTCAACCACCACTAGTCATCCATTGATAAAACATGTGGTGGGACTGTGCTTCGGAGCAAGGACTCATGTTTGATGTCAGGTGGACTGTGTTTTCCAGTATTTGTCAGGTCAAATTTTGTTGTACTTTGCCCAAAATCAATATCCTCAAAACAGATGGTGACAATAGTCCCACAGTTTTAGTTGTTTATTGCTGAAATGGAAATATCATCTGCATTGTGCTTAGGCAGAGTGGTTCCTATTGAGCTGAGGGCCCAGAAAAGGAGTCAGACCAAAGCCCAATTATAAATCATAGGATGAGTTTGGAGGACATGAAGTACAAAGAAAGAGTGTCCAGATTGAATCAAGTGGATGGGGTTCTGTGGATAAGACTCTCAACTATCAAACCAGTGTGGTCAAGTGGAGCAGAGGAGAGGGTAAGACATGGAGATAACCTGTGGGGTGGGGCCATGGGCACCTGCTTAGGCAGAGATCCTGGAAGCCTGTGTTCTTCAGGTGATTGGGAGCAAACTCTCAGGGGTATCTGACATACCCCACCCCACTTTTCTTGGGTGTCCTCCTGTGAATCTGAAAGCACCACAAAGAGCTGGTCTGAGGCTGGGAAGGGTATTGGTATTACTATGTGCACTGCATTGTGAACCAGTTGGTGCTTGCATGATTGTTCTCTGTGTAGGCAGCATGGATGACTGGGCTGAGATACAATGCAGAGCTTCCTGGTACTACTGTAGGAGAATGGGGATGTGTACCAAATGGCCAGGGAGTTGGTGGCCTTTTCAGAAAGCCTATGCCAGGACCTAAAGGATAAGCCCGTGGAGGAGGCCCTGCTGGTAAGCTTGCTCCATCTGCTCCTGCTGGACAGTGAGGATGTACTGCTGGTGTGTGCATGCAAGTTGGCTCAGTGAGAGCAGCTTGGGCTGCCAATGACCTCCTGGAGATTTCAGAGGGATCTCCTGGGTGTAGGCCTGGGGTGCAGGAGTTCCTAGAGTCAGACCTGGGAGGGGGATTCCTGGAGGTAAGCCTGGGAAGGAGTCTCCTGAAGATTGGCTTTAAGTAGAGGGGTTCCTCAAGTTAGGCCTGGGAGGTAGATCTATGGCACAGGGTCTCCTGGGGGTAGGCCTTAGGCAGAGGGTCTCTTGGAGATAGGCCCAGAGTACAGGGGTTCCAGGAGGTAGACATGGGAAGAGGGGCACCTAGAGGTAGGCTTGGTGTGGAAGGGTGGAGAGCAGAGGGTATCAGGAGCACCCTAAGCAAGGTGAAATGGCCCAACATGTGTCCAGGTAATGCATTGGTGGTTCCAAGGGCCCTGACATAATTTGGTACCAAACTTGATTTGTGTAGTAGGCATGGAGCTATGAATGACCTTTACTCACTTATCTGAGGACTTGTGACATAAACATGCAGTTGGCTAATGGATACTGGTCAGGTGACAGTGGGGTGGTGCAGGTTATATCGTATATGCCTTCTATACCTTCCTAAAGTCTTAAATTTCTGAATGACAAAGTACATATGGTCCAAAGGGTTTCATATGAGGAATGGGAGGCATCATTTCCCCTCTTGTGATACAACCCATGCATAATTCATGTTGAATTTACCTTTAAAATGCTCCTCCATTTCCCCCAGTTCTTTATTTTCACTCCTCTCCACAAAGCTAACACACTGTCCACCTGATCACTACACTTTGCTTGCTATTGTCTCTCCAATGTACTATTTATGCAGCCACCAGAGGGATTTTTGAAAGTTCAGAGCAGGCCATGACATGCATCTGCTTTGGTGGCTCCTTGACCATGGGCTCTGGCCCCACCTGTTGCCCACTCTCATCTCCCATGGCTGTGATGTCTGCCCATCCATGCTAGTCCTCTAATATAATTCACCACCTTTCTCGCACATGCTAGTCCCCTTCCTTGGGTTGGGAGCCTTGATTCTCATATGCCTGGTGCCTTCTGACCCTTGAGGTTTCTGTATCAACGTCACTTCTCAGAAAGACTTTTGTGATTGGCCCCATCCAAGTAGCTCACCTCTTGTGCCACCTGCACAGCTCCTGCCTCGAGTTATAGTTACTGTCCCGTTTTATTCACTTACCAGTGTACTTCTGTGTCCCCTCACTGAACAGCAGGCCCTTGAGGAGAGGCCATTTCAGTTTGTCCATCAACACTTTTATTGACATTCCACATCACTCCTGGGCTGTAGTTGGGACTTGATGCAAATTTACCAAAGTAAAGTAATGATGTGAGAAGAGTGAGGGTCCAGTCAGAATTGTAATAACAGCTGGGAAGTCAACTAGTGGTCATCAGAGTAGCAAACCCAGGGGAGAGATGTCATCAGCTCAGTTGGCTGGACCAGGGAGGCCTTGCTGGGGAAGGCCCCTTGTGGTATGGTCTCAAGGTAAGACAAGGCCACAGATAAAGAATGGGGATGATTTTGGCCTGTTCAGTCCAGTCAGGCAGGTGGGGATGTTCCATGAAGGGTCTCTGACATCTCCCACAAGGTGAAGCCATAATGCTGCTACATCAGCAGAAGACTGGACTCCACACACAATGCAGAGGTCCCTCAGTTCTGAGGGGTCACAACCCAGTGAGACAGAATTTTTTCTAGTGCCCAGGGAAGAGCATTGAACAATTCTCTGTGTCTCCAGAAGAAAATATGGCCTCCTCCCCTATAAAGTCTTCAAAACTGTTGTTCAGTTAATGTTAGTGGCAATAATGGCCAGCACAGACCATTGGGAAGGCTTGCATGGTAGATGATGAAGTTGAGTAAATGGCCAGCTAAGTGCCTGGGCCAATGCGATGCCTCCTCAATTATCTGGAAAGCCCAGTTAATGGAGCTGGTCATTCCAGGTTATTTCTGGTGGGGGCATCATTGCCTGGCACAGAAGAAGTCTCTGTTCCACTCTGCCGAGAGCAAAGATCCCTGAAGCCAGCCTTGCTGGGGGAGGTAGAAGTCGTTCATGGTAGGAAATGGGCATGATGTGGTCCCCCTCTCCTTGACCATGTGCCAAAGACCTATCCTTTCCATTCTCCTTGATTTGTGCTCTCCAGAGCAGGACAGGACTGAAAGCTGTGCTCACCTCATTGGAGGGTTGAAGGCCTCCAAGGATGGTGGCCATCAGAGGGGTGACATGAAAATGTTCTGTGACCCCATGAGGTGACCCAGTCCCCACAGGGCCACATTGCAGTGGGCGGTAGGGAGGGAGGTTGGTCAGCTCAGACCTTCACCACCTCACCACTTATGGCTTTTGTAGACAGTGGAAGTAGGATTGACACCCAAAATTCTTGTCCCTGTTTCAGCTTGGAAGTGCAGGTTCCAGTACTCACTGGGCTCCAGCAGAGCAAGGGCAATCAGGAAACAGCTCTCCTCAGCAGGGATGCTGTGCATCGGTGGGATGCAGCTAAGAGCTGTGGCAACTCTGGAATTCCATCCACTAATACCAGGAGAGGAAGAGGCTGGATGTAGCCACAATGACCCCTTTGCAGAGTTTCCATTGCAGGAAGAGATGTGTACAGGATGAGGGTTTGTATCACCTTGCAGGGACCCTCCCAGGAAAGGGAAAGTGCTAGGTATGTGCTTTTGTTTCACCACAGGGCCCCTCAGGACATTTTCCGAGATCACAGAGGTGGGGAAGTGGGGCAGAAGAGCCTGATGGATGAGAAGAGTCAGAACATAACAAGAATCCCTTCCCCAGTGTTTCTCCAGTGGCTGCTGTGTGCCCTTGCTGAGACAAGTTACTCACCTGCTCTGTCAGAAAATGTCCTAGCTGCAATGGATGGACCTTGAGGCCAGTAAGGGAAGGTGTCACCTCAGGCAGACATGACAGGGAGCACAGATGCCCCTAGTCCAGGGAAGAAGAAGGGCCATTACTGGACATAAGAGTATCTCTATCTCAGCTGCAAGGTGTGCCTGTGGTAGGATTCATCCTCCATGAAGACCCTTGGCCCCTGCTCCTCAGCAGGTGGCCCTACCAGAATTTTTCAGGAGCCTCCTAAAAACCCCCTCCTCTCATCTCCTGTCCACAGGGACAAGGGTCTCTGACCACAACAGAGGGCTGGACAGGCAAGTGGGAGTCTCCCATCACATGTGTCTCAGGTTGAGTAATCCCCACAGCTGTTCTTCACAGTAGGCCCTGGGTATACCTCCAGCATCTTACAAGTTGGGTAAAAGGCAGGTAGTGTAAGAATTTCTCCAGGTGGAGCAAGAGTGCTGAGAAGAGGGCCTGGCTGGTGATCAGAGCAAATCTGTGTTGGGTGTAGTCCTTATCATCATCACCCTCCCACCATTGATGGGAGGAAACTGAAGCACAGTATATGTCTCCCCCAGTGCCACATCTGAGAGGGCTGCACAGACAGGACTCTGGCACAGATGCTCAGACTTTGGGCCTCTGTGTTTAGTTTTTGCCCTTCCTTCTGGTAGTGCAGGGCTGCAGTTCCTGCTGTGAACTTTTAGAGCGGTGTAATTGAAGAGGGTTCCAGCACTACTGTTCCTGGTTTACAAACACTGATTACTAAAGGAAGAGGTGATGGTTCCTTTCAGAACCTGAGAGAATGTTCTTGCACAGTTCTCCACAACACCATGCAGTGTTATAGAGTTCCTCAGCCTGAAGGTCTCTGGGGCTGGGGTTACACCCCTTCGTGCAGGTGCTGGTCACCTGGAAAGTAAGCCTTAGCCAGGTGAGTGTTCTGTGGACCAGATAGTGTGTATCTTGTCTCCAGGGTCACAAGCATCTTCTGCCTGATGGGGCTGCAGGATTAGCTGAGCTGAAGCCCAGGCCCTACCTCCCCAAAGCTGCCTTTCATATGTGGGAGAAGGACCATATACAAGGAAGCAGAGTCTGATGGTCAGACTCAATGAAAAGCACTATGAAGAGCACATGTTCAGAACATGGCCAGTAATGTGTGGGGTCTTTGCTGGGAGGTTTGCTCTAGATGTATGGTCTGTGTAGGCCTGTCCATGCCTGAGACTTGGTGCTGGTCATGTGGTCAGAGAAAGCCACCAGATCTAGGAGGAGGTGGTGTTCTGGAGTGGAGTCAGCACACTATCCTGGTAAAGGGAAGAAAATAGAGAAGAGACCACATACAGTCTGTTTGAATGTGCATGTGTGTGCATGCAGGTGGTGTGGTTCTCTGCATCAATGGCTGTCAACTGTTTGCCAGTTTTGATGGGTTAGGTTGTGCTTCAAGTCCTGTTGCAGTATGAGTCCTCCTGGGGAGGAGAGAGGAGGTAGAGACAGATGAGGGTGGGGATGCCACTTCTCTGGCCTTCAGGGCCTCATCTTGGGAATGGTCCAGCAAAGAACAGGTGAGGAGTTGTTGGCAGAGGGACCTGAGAGTATATGGTGAGTGATATAAAATGGGAACCAGAAGGTTGTGATGTTCCAGAAGCTGAGCAGATGAGGTCTACACAAGGGGGTTTGGAAGGAGGTGGCTGATGAGCTGGGTGACAATGTTGGTGGACTGGGAGGTGGGTCATAGTATGCACCAAAGAGTATGGAGTCAACAGCATGAGCCTGGCTCATTCTTGGGAAGGTACTATGGAAGTGGGAAACAGCATAACAGGGAGCTGGAGGGTGGGGGAGGCAGGAAGTGAAAGATCCAATGACACTTCAATTATTGGTATGAACTCCATAGAAGGAAGATTAAGGGTGAAAAACCAGAGTGTCTGTTGGAAGGAAGTCCCGAGGTGAGGCAAGGGCAGTGGCAAGAGCTTCCTGGGGTCTGGCAAAGGTAGCCCAGATGTGGGGCTCTGATGTGGGGCAGGGAGGTACTTCTCACTTAGCTAATTTCTACCCCTGTGAAATAGACACCAAGGTTCTCAGTGGGCAATGAGCTATGGGTTAGAGTGGGCATCAAGAATGAGAAGAGGAGGTTGGGTTGTCATCTATGTGGAGGGGCAACTGGCCTAAGTACTGGGGGCCCTCTGAGACTTGAGCCATATTCCTGAGGATACCCTGTGTTGGTTGTGCTTTCCCTGGGGGTTTGTTGTGCCTCTGTGTGGGAGTGGAAGTAGGTGGGTGTGGGTGAGATGACCAGGTCAGTGTTGTGACAAGTGAGCAAGGCAGAGAGACTGAGGTATGGAATGTGGTTGGCCATCCCCAGGCAAATGACCTATTCAGTCATGTGCCTGGGGTCATGCTATGAGTGTGGTGACAGCACTGGGGACACAGAGGCTCTAACATATGCTGGCACACATGAGCCCATGCAAAAAAGGCTGCTCATGGAGCATAGTTGAGGTGGCTCTGGGGGCTGCAGTTAGTGTCCATGAGGGCTGCTTCCCAGCCTCACTGGGCCAGACAGCTGAGGTGAGTGCAGGTTGAGATGAGGGACCTTACATAGGATAAGCCCACTGTGAGTCCTTTAAAAATCAGGAGTGATGGCAGGAGGAAACCTCAGCCAGGATCCCTGGAGACTAAGGGTACAGGAGGTTGGAAGCAGGGAGATATCAAGGGAAAGGGTCCAGGGGAGGACAAATGCTCCAGGGTGGAATGAGTGTCCAGTTCCAATAGTGCTGGTGGGGGTCACAGAAGCAGCTGCAACAGAATCAGAGCCAGAGAATAAGGAATGGGAGGGCTAGATGTGCACAGGCGTTGCTCCCAGCACTTGACAGGTGCACAAGTAGAGGGGTAGAGGGCACTAACCCTCACCTTTAAGACAGTCCTGGATAGTGACTTGGAGGTAAACCCTGGGACAGAGCTCTTCTGAGTAGTGGGAGAATTTCAGAGCCATAGTCTGTGCTGAGTAGGGGGGCCCATGGGCCCCTTTACTCCAGGCCCCTTTAGTCCGGGTCCCGCCCACCCCAGTTTCCACCTGCTCTAGGTGCAGTGCACTCTGGTCCCAGCCCCACTCAGGTACGGCTCTGGAAAAGGCTCCTATTCCCTCAATTTGATGTAAGCAGGACTCATCCATTTGTACAGGGACTGCTCAGAGGGCACTATCTGGTGTTCTGGGCCACTGGGATCTCTAGAAGAAGTGGTCCTGCCTTTGGGAACTCCTACCACTGCGGACAATAAGAGAGGTGGTCCCACTGTCAGGAAGCCCCAGTGCTGGGATTTGTACGGAGGGTGTACCTGCCCTGAAAGACCCCCATTACTGGGGTCACTAGGAGTGTGGCCCTGACCTAGAGAACACTGACTCAATAACTGACAGCTGGTCCTTTAGCTGCACTTACAAAAACTCTTCCACAGAGCAAGAACTGCCTGCCAAGCTTGTGCATTGAAGGCTGGCAGAGTCCTGAGGATGTCCATAGAATGAGCTGGGCTTAGTGGTGGGTCCCATGGAATTAGAAGTCCTGTTCTGGCCCTAGACCTTTGGCCCTCATCAGGGGTCTGCAGGTGGGTCAGACAACTCTGCCATTGTACCTTCTGAGTCTTCAGGAGTGAGCAGTAGCTCCTTCTCTCCAGAGTGAGGACATGAGAGGCTGGGGGAGAGGGCACAAGTGTGATTCCTGGATGAGAGCCCTTGAGGAGTGAACAGATTTAGGGGTCTGTTTTCTCACAACCATCCTCTTCACTGTTCTTGTCCAGGTTCTCACCATCCTTCACACTCTGGGCAGAGGGTCTGAAGAGCCAGTACTCTTCCAGAGGGGTTGGCTAGAAGTGGCAAGATTTCACCTTGGGAGTGGTGGGCACCAACCCCAACAAAGAATAAAAGCTGAATGGAGGGCAGGGCTCCTTCTCTCAGGTTACCCCTCCCTGGCTACTCTCCTCCCTACCAGCTGCTTCCCTTAGCAAGCTCCCACACCGAGAACTCCTCTAATATACTCCCATCAGCAAACTACAAAACCCAGTATGCTCCCATTAGCATTCTTTTCCCCAAATTACACCTCCAAGGATCTTCCCCTTACTATGCTCCCCACTAGGAACATCACCCTTCATCACCTGCCCCAGCACAGCCTCTCCTCCAGAGTACTTCCCCTCAGGATATTTCCCCTGAGTATTCTCCCTAAAGAGAAACATAGATACAGGTTTCTTACTCCCAGGTAGTTGTCTCCATGGGGGGCTTCTTACTCAGAATCTAAAGCCCAGGATGATTCACCTCAGGCTACTTCTCCCCCCTGAGGCTCCCCTTGCCTTCCCTTCTTCCACAATTCCCATCCCAGAAAGCTTCCCTTTGCATATCCCCACACTCCTAGGATGCCTTCCCTAGGATGATCCTCCTCTCCAGACATCTCCCCCTGGGTATTCCCCTCAGGATGCACACTGTAAATACTCATTTCAGGCTGCTCTCCCTAGAGTTCTTCTGAGTGTTCTCCACCCATTGTCTGATAGGCAGCCCTGTCCTAACTAGACAGGATGCACACACAGATGCTTTGTCTTGCCACATGGAGCTAAAACTTTGCCAATCACAGGATTTTAATGGACACATCTTAAGTATGTCTTGTGGTAAAGCCCTGAGTGCTTACAACATGGGGGATGATACCAAACAAGGGCTCAACAACGGGGAGAAGCCAAGGGGAACTGCAGACCCAGAAAGCAGGGGTCCTGCCCATCAGTATCCTGAGGGTGACCACCATGCAGAGGACAGGAGTTAACAATGGGCAAAGAAAGAAGGGGCAAATAATCTGCAATGCAGGAGGAGGAGGCTTTTCTACTGGGAGACCCAAAACCCAGCACCTGCTTGCTATATTCTGCCTCAGTTTTTCTTTGAGTTGTGGCCCTTCTACTACAGAGATTAAAAGCACTATGTCATGTGTGGAGCTCTTGAAGGCTAGGCTGAACATGGAAAAATCCACCAATGGACACACACCCCAAAAGGTTCAGCATGTTTTGGTGACAAGAGGGTGGATCTTCACGCCCATGATCCTGGGTCTTTAAAAATGTTATCTGCACTTCTGTCTGCAAACCACCCACATGAATTTGGGTCATGTCAGGGCCTTTCATAGGGTCCATGAAGTGGAAGTCACTCTCAGCAGGACTGACAGGACCCCAGCACACACAGTGGGTGGTGGTTAGGATCAAAGGAGTGAGGGCCAAGGGTTCACAGTTAGAGCCCCACGTGCCCTAGACCTTCTATCTGTAGTCATGGAATGGCCTCTGTGGCCACTGATGAGTCCTCTGGGCCCCATCGTGGTTGTGCAGCCCCCTGAGCCACAGAGGCTATTCCCATGGACTCTCTACAGGTATCAGCTGCTCAAGAAGGTCTCTCACTCACTGTTAGCCCCACCTGCATCTTTTCAAGAAAGACACATTGTAGCAAATGCATGAAAGTGCATGGTGGAGGCCTTCAAGCTCTTGGGGGTGTTGCATCAACTCTCCTTGGTGGGGTGGCAGTGGAATCTGACAGACTGAACATCTTGTCGTTGACAGGAGACCCTAGCATTGGACATGAGTTTGGTGCTCAAGCATGTCTGCAACTGGTTTTCCAAATACCAGTGGTACAAAATATCCTTCTGTCTGAGCTTGGAGTAAGTCCTGGCAGGGAAACCCCCATGTTGACACTCAGTTTGGGGATGGACCTGCAGTCAATGTGGCTTGAAGGCCATGCTCCTCATGCTTTAGGGGTGCACTACTGGCCTCCCACATGCTTTACTCTCACCCACAGTCATTATTTTGGGGCAGGGCCAGTGCCTTATTGACTATTTCCAAGGTTCTCCCAGTGACTAAAGTTCACCATCTGGTGTTGGGTCAATGTGTTATAGGGGTTGAGATAGCTGCAGCTGAAGCTGGTGTCAGATTGAGCTCAAAGTTTTGTCTGCGGCAGAACATTGGCCACGTGGGGCTATGGCATCCACTCTCTATTTAGAAGAAACTGTGCAGTCAACACCAATTGTTGGGCAGGAGATAGGGCCATTGCCAGGTCAGAAGGAGGGAGTCAGTGGATAAATTTGAGGAGGTGGACTAAGTGTCACAATTTGTGGTGTCCTGGATTCATAATTCTGGATTGTTTCTTGAGACTAAAGGCAGATGGAACTATGAAGGGTAGTGGTTGGAAGCAGTGGTGAAGGTCTCTCCCACCAGTGGTGCTCTTCCCCTCATGAAACCCTTACCATGCCAGGGTGAAGAAGACTGGGAATTAGGGCATGGCTGAGCCTCCCCTTTCTCTGAGCCTGCTAGGCTTTCAGAGAAAGTGAGGGTAGTGGCCTTCTGCAGTCCAATGCTAGGAATGTGGGAGCTGTTATCCCTGGCACCAGAATTTTGCAAACAGAGACCCTCTCACAGCCACTGGCTCACAGGTACTGTTGTCCCCTCAGCCATTGGGACCATTTCACCTGTTCAGACCTGCTCTGCTTGAAGTTGGAGAGCAGGGTAGGGAGAGGTGGTCACAAACAGCTGTGAGGAGAGAGGGCTGTACCCTGGGCTAGAGAGAGCATCAGAAAGGAAACCACATGGCCACTATGGGGACAGCTCCCTTCCAAGAAGCAGACTTAGAGAGAAAAATATTGTACAATGGTCACTAGTATTTTGTCATTTTAAGCATTATTAATTAGTAACAACCAACAGTTTCTTAGTCCTTCCTCTGTCCTCTTAGAAACAGGTGCTGTTTCTAAGTCCCATCTCTGCACCTTTTCTCTTCCTTTGAGGAGCATGAGGCCAATGGAACAGAAAGGAAGGTGCTGGCAGTCCATGAGCTGGCTGGCAACTGAGATTGGACCTAAGTAGTTCTGAGGCCCCTATTTCTGTCTCCCTGTGATATTTACTTGTGTGTCTGTTCCTCCTTTCACCTTAACATTCTGACATCAATATGCCTCATGGATTTTAAGATAGTTCACTTCCAGGTCCAGCTCCACCTTGCTGTGTGACCTTAAGCTCATTGTCCTTACCTCTCTGTACCTCTATTTTCCCACTTATGAAATGGGGCTAGTGACAGGACCTGCCATGTGGAGCTGCTTTGGAGATTATTTTGGCTAAACCAAAAGCTTGGAACACTATCTGAGAGACAGTGAATGTCTAATGGATATTACTTCTGTAAAACATTACTATTCCTTACTGCTTGGTATACCTTTAATCTACTATCATTTGTTTACTCCACTTCTAGGTTCTTGGTAATCCCTTTCAGTTTTCAGTATTGTAGCTGTGCTATGTTTACTATCATTGTAATCACAAGTGCTCATGAGTTTCATGTTCCTGTAATCATACATATTAAGTGCCTCTGGGGCCATCCCCTCAGCTTATATAACACAGGAGAAGAGATCACAGCATGACTCATGATATGTGGGCCTCAAAGAGGTTGAGCCCAGAGGTAAACCCAGAGTCCTACATGTGGTGGGAGTCTCTTCCCAGGCACTGCCTATGGGAGCCTCTGCCCATCATGGGATGGTCTTTCCTTGTCCCATAAGTCTCAGCAGGGCACTAAGATGTTGGTGAATGGGGACGGCCATCATGCTACTCCCTTGTCCCCATCTGACCTGGTTCTGGCTTCTGACTGCCCAAGAGACCAGGTGGACACCCTGCTGGGCACCTGAAGATCATGCTGATGACCCTCACACTTGTGCCCTCAAGGACACAAGTTCCAGAATGGACAGCTAATCTATAGTCAAGGGCCAGAGTTCATGATAACCTGTCCAGATGTCACTGCAACTATTCCCCTTGAGTCTCTGAATAATCCAAGCTCAACAGGTAGGCCTGTTCCAGAGAGGAAAATTGGGTTCTGCTTGATATACCCTGACTCCTTCAAATTTTGGTTTAGGGGCAGATGGGTGGGATGGTTAAAATGTTCACTATCACCCAATGTAATTTGGTTAGACCCCAAATTTCTGACACTGAAACAGAGACTCTTCCCCCAGTTATTTGAGATTACTACCAGTTTGTTTTGGACAATAAAATGTGCCCATGTCTAAAGAGTAAGACAGTATGGAAAGAGCTAAAATGATTGGAAATGGCTGCTGCTTCTCATATCTCCCTCCAATGTCACCTGACCTTTCCTGTTCCCACCCACTGGACAGAATAAGAGTGAGTTTATCCAACCCTCCACATCCTGTCAACCCTCATTCTATGGTAGCATATCATTGTACTTTCTCCCCTAAGTTATCATTGTGGCATTGAATACTTAAAGTACAGCAGAATCTTGTGGATTCCAACCTCTGAGGAGGATACTGGCACTTCTAATTCATTCTATCACCTAAATTTCTCAGCATTCTATGCTTATATCTATACCTTTGTATTTTTTCTAGTCAACCTTTTGTTTTCCTGGAGTTTCTAGATGCCATTCTTTTCTCTTACATTGTCTGCTTTTGTCACATCCTTAATTTCTTCCAGTCTTTCAAAATTTCCATCTGAAGACCTGGCTGCTGGGTACTGTCCTTCTAGTTCCCATCTGGAGTGAATTCTCAGGCCTGGGGTACAGACTCCTTAATGAGAATTCCTAAACTTCTTCTCTGGGTTTACTCTACTGCTTTCTAAATTGCATCTTTTGCTTTCCCTCAGGAATTACCTTGTCTTGTTAGAAAATGTCCTCAGTGAACTCTGCAAGATAAGGTGCTTGAGAGATACAGTTCTGAGTTCGTTTCTGTCTTCACAATTGATTAACTATCTGTCAGGAGCAGAATTCAGACTTAAAAAAATTCCCCCTCAGTGTATTAAAGGTATTAAATCATTAATGTTGCTGAATGTGGGTCTTTTGAACTTATCTTCTGTTAAGCTTTTCTATTTGGGAGGTCTTCTTTAAGATCTGGATATTTCTTGTACTATTTCTTTGATCAGTGTTTTTATAATGTCCTCCCTTTACATTCTATATCCTCTCTTTAGAGCACAAATATTATTTGCACGTTCTAACGCCTCATCCAGCAGTCCAAATAACTTAATTTTTTCTTACATTTATTCCTCATTTGAATTTTGTTTACTTATCTCCTTTTATTGCCCATTTTGCATTTTTCTCAAATTCTGTCATTCAACCCTTCATTTAATTAATGTTGAAGTTATGTTGTAAGTTTCAAAACCTCTCTCTTGGTCTCTGACTTTTCCTTCTCATAGACCATGTTACATTTGGGGATTGAATACCATTCTTCACAAAAGGCATGTTCAGTTCCCAATCCCTGGTCCTGTAGGTCTGAACCATTTGTAAATAGGACTTTGGAAGATCTTAGTAGTTAAGATGTGCCCAAACTGAATCCAAAATAGCTGAAGTCCTTATAAACAACAGAAAATGGAAATTGAAAGAGAAGCTGCTGGAAGCAGCCAAAATCTGGAAGTCAGTGGGACCCAGAAAACAAAGGAAAAGGTGGCACCATGTGCATCACCAAGTGATGGAAAAACCAAGGATCCCTAAAGATTGCTGATCACCTAGAATATAATGAGCCAAGGCAACAAGCTTTCCTGGATCTGAATTATGAGTCAATTAATTTTTGTTGCTATGCCAACCCACTGTAATGTATTGGTTTTTGCAGACAGATAATTAGCAAATGTAGAAATATGATTTATTGCCTCAAGAGTTTCTGTTGAGTCTGAATTTTGGCCCTCCTGGTAGACAAAAGGACACATGGGAAGAAAGAGGAAGGGCCTGGGGCCTTTCTGCTCCAAAAGTGATTTTCAGTCTTTCAATTTTGGTCTTTTGGCTAGCTGATTTCTTTCACCATTGCAGATCCACATTTGCCTGCCTCTATAGATTCACATTTTCTCCAAGTGGGACTGACTTGGGACCTCATGTCCATAAATAGAGACAGTCAATGCAGACTTCAGGCTGGAATAAAGGGAGATGGTTTTCACAGAGGGGACCAGCAAACAAAAAGTGGTTTTCTCTGGTAATGCACTAGCTTCCTTGGTCTTCCAAGTTCACTCTCTCCAGGACTGTAGAATTTCTTGTATCAGCTTTCCTGGTGACTCCCAAAGCACTGGGATACATACAGACAGTGGCCAGTGGTTTATTTCCCCGGGGCATCAAAATAAACATGTTTTTCTGGGGTACAGAGTACCAATGTACCACAGTCGGTTCCTGATCTTTCCTCACCTTGCCCACTGCTCTGTACCCCAGTTCTACCTCAGATGTCTCCTGGTCATGGGCCCTTCACTTGTTTTACTAGACTACAGAACATTGACATCTCATATCTGCTGATCATTTGATGATTGACATTACACACCTTCATTTTTCTGGGCTCGTAACTACTAGCTACTTCTTTTTTTCTTGGAAGGATAAGATATAACATAGTTTTCTACTATTCTTAAATGAGGGATCATCAAATTAGTACTTAAACAACTTTTCTTTTACCTAATAGGGTACTTCAGGAGACTTTACAGGGTAGAGAACAGAAGGAATCCAAGTTAAAATCATAGGCCAAATAGCCATCACAGCATTTTGTGCAGATTAGGTGGTTGCTCTGTGGACATGAGTGCTAGACAAAGAAGATGGAGGAGTAATGGGCCTGGCCATGTAGAAGACATTTTGTATCTGTGATCAAGGATTGCCTTTGCAAATTTTTGCTTATTACCTTGAAGAGACTCAGGGCACAAATGAACCTCGAATCTCAACTTCTCTCCTAAGTTTCTGTCTACATAGCCATGCTCATTCCATGGCAGATTGTCTTCAGGAATGAAAATTACTTGTATTGGTTATGGTTCTCTAGAGAAACAGAATCAGCTGGAAATATTCATAAATATAAAACTTATAAAAGCATCTCATGTAACCATGGAAACATAGAGTCCAAAATCTGTACAGCAGGCTGTGAAGCGATGATTTTGATGGAGGGTCTGGATGAACTTGGCAGGGGAGGCTTTCTAGCCATAGTAGGAAGAGAAACTGTCACTTCTGAATCCTCCATAAAGGCTTCCAGTGATTAGATTAAACATCACTCATTAAAGAAGACACTACCCTTGGCTGATTACAAATGGAATCAGCTGTGGATGCAGCTGACATGATCATGATTTAATTCTATGAATTGTCCTCATAGCAAAAGATAGACCAGCACTTGCCCAAAGGCAAATAGATACAACCACCTCGACAAGTTGACACATAAACCTGACCATGACAGTCCACCCCTTGTCAACTTGGAAGCTATATTTATCACCTTAAACCAGACCAAATTTCTAAAGAGAAAACAATGTAAGACACATTTTTTCTCACCTAACAATACTCAACTGTTGTGCATATAACTGAAACACGTTAAATATCTCTAGAATAGGGTAAAAAATCCTTGGGTAATATTCATTCTTAAACTTGATATCTTGCAACTTAAATAGTATAACATGAAGAAAATAGCATTACAGTCCTCGTTTCTGTAACTGATCCTATGGTTGAAGTTCATATTTATCACTACCTTCTTCCACTACCCATTCCATGTTCCCTTTACCCTTAGTAAGCACTTCAGGTGGTCATGGTCCTTTGCCTGGTGGGGTGACCGAAACCTTCATTCGTGAAGTTTCAGAGTCATTGGTATTCCTACCTGGATTGCGTGGTTGCAGTTTTCCATTGATTTATATATCATGCTGATCCATCTATAAATCAGGCCGAGTTTTCTCTTCCTCAGTCAATTCACTGGAAAGATCTCCCCTAAAGGCCATAGCTCTGGTCTGGGAAACAGAAGGGGATGTGGCAGGAGTGGAGACCATGGGCATTGAGTCACTTCCTCATGTAACTTACTTGTGCTTTCAGGACCTGCCCTGACCCTATCTCATATATACCATTTCCATTTTATGATGGAGTGGTGCTGTGTAACCCCAACTTTATGGATTGGTGGGACAGACAACACCCAGCTCATGATAGGCAACTTAGGTCTCATGTTAACTTGGTGGCCCAAGGTTAGGCATTCAGTCTCTACTAAGGCCCAGTAGCAGGCCAAAACTGTTTCTCAAAAGGAGAGTAGTTATCTGCAGCAGACGGTATGGCTTTGTTCCAAAATCCTATTGGTCTGCATTGTGATTCTCCTGTAGGGGCCTGCCAAAGGCTCCAAACAGCATCTCTATTTGCCACTAACACTTCCAGCACCATTGGATCTGTTGGATCATATGGTTCAAGTGGCAGAGCAGCTTGTAGATCTGCCTGGACCTGTCACAGAGCCTCCTCTTGTTCAGGTCCCCACTCAAAATTAGCAGCTTTTCTGGTCACTTGATAAATGGGCTGGAGTAGCACACCCAAATGCGGAATATGTTGTTCCCAAGATCCAAAGAGAATAATTAGGTGTTAGGCCTCTTTTTCCGTCATGGGAGGAGCCAGATGCAGCAACTTATCCTTCACCTAAGAAGGGATACCTCGACATACTCCACACCACTGGACACCTAGAAATTTCACTGAGATGGAAGACCCCTGTATTTTTGTTGGCTTTATCTCCCATCCTCTGACATGTGAATGCCTTACCAGTAAGTCTAGAGTAGTTACTACTTCTTGCTCACTAGGTCCAATCAACATATCATCAATATATTGGACTAGTGTGATGTCTTGTGGGAGGGAGGAATGCTCAAGTTCCCTGTGGACAAGATTATGACATAGGGTTAGAGAGTTGATATACCCCTGAGGTAGGACAGTGAAAGTATATTGCTGATCTTGTTAGCTGAAATCAAACTGTTTCAATACTAACAGCTATTGAGAAAAAAGCATTTGCCAGATCAGTAACTGCATACCAGGTAGCAGGGGGTGTATTGATTTGCTCAAGCAATGATACCACATCTGGAATGGCAGCTGCAGTTAGAGTTACCACTTAGTTGAGCTTACAATAATCCACTGTCTTCCTCCAAGACCCATCTGTTTACTGCACAGGCCAAATAGGAGAGTTCAATGGGCATGTGGTGGAAATCACCACCCCTGCATCCTTCAAGTCCTTAAGAGTGGCAGTAATCTCTGCAATCCCTCCAGAAATCCAGTATTTCTTCTGATTTACCATTTTTCAAGGTACGGGCAGTTCTAATGGATTCCACTTGGCTTTTCCCACCATAATAGCCCTCATGCCACAGTTAAAGAGCCAATGTGGGGATTCTGCCAGTTGCTCAATATGTCTATTCTAATTATGCATTCTGGAACTGGGGAAATAACTATAGAATCTATCTGTGACCCTGCTGGACCCACTATGAGATGGACCTGAGCTAAAACTCCATCAATCACATGACCTCCATAAGCTCCCACCATGACTGGTGGACCAGAGTGTCAGTTTGGGTCCTCTGGAAGTAATGTCACTTCTCAACCAATGTGTTATAATCCCTGAAATATCTGATCATTCCCTTTGCCCCAGTGCACAGTTTCCTGGTAAAAGTCTGTCAGTCTCCTTGGGGAAGGCTTGGAGGAAGAATAACAGTATAGATTTGTGACAGTGTAACAGGGCTCTCATCCAAAGGGACCTGACCTCCCCTTCATTCTATGGGTTCTGGGTCTGTGAACTGTCTCAAGTCTGGATATTGATTAAGGGGGTGTGACTCTGTGCTTTGTAATTCAAGTTAGACTTCTGTTCACTTGACCTAGAACTCTTTTGTTTATACAGCTCAAACAAGAATTTAGTAGATTGCCCATCTATTGTGTTTCTGGGTACCCCATGATTTACTAGCCCATGCCACAAATCTCTGCGAGTCATATTATTTTGACTCCTGCTTTGAGCTTCTTGTCTGTTATAATAGCCATGTCCACCCTGTCTTTGACAATTAAGTGCTACCACCTGGCTTCTTCCAACTTGGGATCTGATCATCCCCATTGTGTTTAAGGATTCCAGCTCAGTGACAGCAGTTCCCACAGTCACGTGTGACCTACAGAGAAGTGCAACTACAGAGCTCTTCAGGGATGAAGGTGCTAGTCTCACAAATTTATTTGTCACTGTTCTGGTAAAAGGTGCATCCTCCAGACATTCCTGGATGTAAGAGCAGACTTTGCATGATGAATCCACTCTAACATTCCAATCTCTCTATGCCTCTGGATCCCCTCATCTACATTATACCAGGGCAGTTCTGGCATTTCAACTTCAGGTAATGCTGGCCACCTTTTGATCTATGTTTCAGCCAACCTTCCAAACAAACTGTTAATGCCTTTTCTACCTTGAGCTATAACATTGAATGCAGAATCTCTGTTTAGTGGACCCATATCAATAAATTCAGCCTGATCCAGCCTTATATTTCTCCCATGATTATCTCACACCCTTAAAATCCAGTGCCACACATATTCCATTGATTTATGTCTATATAAATTGGGAAACTCACATGGTTATTTTGTAGTATAATGTACCTATTCATGGGTGATACTTTGTACCCCACATTTAGGGGCTTGTTTGATTTTAGTCTAGTTATAGGTCTGGAAGAAATGAGGGGTTGTGTGGGTGTGTCATGAAAAGAATTAGAAGTATCTTCCAAGCCATTTGCCTCAGGACATTCATTTGCAGTTTCATCTGGTGAAACAGGATTAATCACTCTAGGGCTAATTCCTTCAGGAGGAGATTGGGTGGCCAACTCCTCAAGGCAGACTGGAGGTGGGACAGCTATGTTCTCAGGGCAGACTGTTTCAGGGTTATCTAGAGATGACTCAACATGACCTAGGGTTTCAACCTCTTCACCAACATCATATGTCACCATCATATGTCACCTTCCCATTTTTTCAGGGTCCCACTCCTTTCCAGTCAATGCCCTCACTTTAATGGCAGACACCATGCAAGATTGAGATTTCAGTTTACATTGTAAAGTTGTTACTCTAGCAATAGGACTCCGAGTCTGATTTTCAGAGATCTCAAGTCTATGGCTACAGGAAATAAGATTTCCCTTCAGGACACTCACAGAAACATCTATATCTGTCAAATGGTGTGTAAGCTTCTTGTTTGAAGACTTAAGCCCACCCCTTTCACTCATTAGTGTATACAGTGTATATAATAACAAGAAGCCAACATCCCTATACCTCCTATTTCCACAAAAATCTGTAAATGTGTCAAAAAAATTATCCTCCAGAGCTTGGCTTTGTACAAGTGAAGCATGAGAATAATTGAATAGTAGTATTTTGATTATTTCTTTGCCAACTCACTCCATGGATTGGCGATGTCAACCTGGTTATAGGAATCAAAGTCCTTAGTGCCCTTGAGTCCAGTCAGAGTAGAAAATCATAACAATCGATTTTTAAGACTCTGTTTCTTAAGAACCATCCCTGGTACCAAGTTGCATTAGTTAGTGTTCTCTAGAAAAACAGAATCAACAGGATAAACCCATTAGACCAACTTAACACTCTCCCTGCCTTTGGCGCCTCTCCTCTCTGTCTTCCCTGTCTCCTACCATGAATCACAGCACAATGGGTTTGGTCATCTTCTCTCCTTTTCTGACACAATCAACAGCAAAATTCTCATCTAGAATGTGTAAGACTCTTCTGAGACCTTAATAATATAATTTGGGATATAAAGTCAGGATGTTCCTGCCTAGAAGCCTTAGGAGTTCTTTGTGTAAGGCAAACAATATGCCAAAAAGAGGCTGCAGTGGTCCAGGGTGATCCTGGGGAAAAGAAGACCCTTGACCTTGGGTCTTTTGAGATACCTCAGAAACACAGGCCAAAGGATGGAGTGCATTGTCTGATCCTCCTTTTTGTAGAAAAGGCTGAGAGAACTTATCATTACTAGAAATCCATAAGGATAGGCCAACCAGCACAGTGTGTAGATTGGGCTGTCCATATCAGGTCCTCACCCCCAACTCTGTCACCTGTAGATTACCATTGAAGGCCCAGGGCTCTGCAGGGGTTGTCTGTCAGAGAGGATGGATTCTGGATGCTGCAGTGGGGCCTGCATAAACAGGTTGCCCTGAATCTGCACATCTGCTTGTCCACTGTTGGTTCCTGGACTCCTCTGCAAGATGTGAGCTCCAGGGTTTCCCCCATGGTGGGCCAGTGATTTCTGCATAGAAAGAAATCATATAACCCACTGCCTGGAGATAGGAGCACAAGCCTATCTGTACCTCTTTGAGGTAAAAGTAGGACCTCACAACAGAGAAGCAGCAGCAGTATGGGTTCAGGTGAGTTCCTGGACAAGGGAACCAGATTCAGCCCTCCTGGGGCCTCGGCCTCTTTGAGAAAGATAGTGTCACACCCACAGCCCAAATTGCCTTTCTGCACCATTAGTCTTTGCTTCCAGGTACAAAAATTCAGACTACACTGATTTCAAATTCTGCTTTTTTACAGGAGTGATTAGAGAAAGTTGTAGAATTCACACCAGCATGTAGTCCTAGGGACTTAACATCAGATTTAGTACACTTAATGCAGCCCCATCACACATGAGGAACCTGAGACATCAGTCTTCCATTGTGGGTGGTTCCTTATGTGGCTGAGCTGCCCACTCATTGCCCTTCTCATTTTATCTATCATTTAAAGTTTTACTTTTTACTTTTATATTTTCACCTTAGGTTTTACCTCATTCTCACTCAGGTGGTGAGACCTTCCCTTGTCCATTTTCTCTCTACTTAAAATACATAGAAGAGTATTGTCATGGTCAGGTTCTTGTGTCAACTTGGTCAGGTCATGGTATCTGTTTGCTTGGTTGGGCAGGTGCTGGCCAGTCTTTTGCTATGAGGACATTTCATAGAATTAAATCATGAACATGTCTGCTGCATCCACAGCTGACTCCTTTTGTAAGCAGTCAAAGGGAGCATCTTCTTTAATGAGTGATGCTTATTCTAATCACTGGAAGACTTTAAAGGACTGAGAAGAGAATCCTTCCTGCTTCGGTCTTCTTCCTGCTTTGGCTGGCAAGCCTCTCCTGTGGAGTTTGTCCAGACCATCCATCAGAATCATCAGCTTCACAGCCTGCCCTACAGGTTTTGGACTCTATGTTCCCACAGTTACATGAGACACTTTTATAAATTTTATGTTTATGAATATTTCCTGTTGATTCTATTTCTCTAGAGAACACTAACTAATTCAACTTGGTACAAGGAGTGGTTCTTAAGAAACAGAATCTTAAATGGTCACATTGAGGGGACAAAGCAGACACACAAATGGGTATATGGGTGTGTGTAGCCCAAGAGAGGCTTTGGTGACAAGCATAAGGGTGAGTTTAGGCAGGTGGTGCTGTTTTTCTTACAATGTGATTGCTTTTATCAGACAAAGCTTGTGATTTAGGGACGGCTCTTTCCCATCTCTCATGTCCCCTGCAATTCTTCTCTACCTGGGCACTGCCAAATCAGCTGGGCCTTTGGCTCTGCATTATGGAGACCGTTGTTCTCAGGGGACACAGACATGCTCTTGTAGTAAGAACTCACATCTGACTGCTATCTTGAGTTCATTTAATACATGTAAAAGAGCCTCTCCTTAACCCTTTCCCTTTTCCTCACCCTCAGAGCTGGTGCAGGCCTTGCACTCCTTCCTGAGTCCAAATTTGCCATAGATCTGAATCAACACCTGCCATCCATACAGGCAAGGCCTTCCTGTGGGGCTCTATTGATTCCCTTCTACCACCTCTGTCCACTGTGGAGGGACAGAGGAAGGGGTGGACTACTGCCTTTGGGGTGAATTACCTGAACAAAGTTGAAATACATGGAGGAGAGTGATGGCAGATGAGAGGGGAATTGGGTATTGCATATGCTGGGAAGTCACTCCTGATCCCAGGGTTCCAGATATGTCTAGCATCTCTCTGCAATCAGCAGGCAGGGTCCTGAGTTTGGCTGCAGAGTGTGACACTCACCAGGTGCAGTGGTCCAATGGTCAGACCTCCAATGATGCCTTCTGTGGATCTTGAATACTCTAACTTTCCAAGGGACACTGGGCTTAGTCAATAATTAACATAGTTAAAATGATAACTATTATAGATTTATATTTTCAATATCAATTTTTAGTTATTTCAAGATCATTTAATTCATAGAGACAAATGAAGAGGACACTGTAATAACTAAATGGAAATTTACAATTTTTATGCAAATTTTGACCTTTACATATGTACCTTTGTCTTGTTATGGATTACTTTCAACATCTCCTTCAGTGAAAGCTGAGTTGCTTTTGGTCTTGAAAGGAAAGGGCATTCTTCAGGGGGTGGAAGTGGGAATTAACCAGACCAGTCAAAGTGAAAGGAGGTTCATGTAGAACAGATGTAAGTAGCATATCTACTTCTCCAAATCTGCAGTTCATTTTTCTAGGGCATCCCTTTAACACCAAAGCTATGCTGTTGACATCGGTTTGTATTTCTGTATGTTGTCTCTAAGATTCATGGGTTGATTAGAGTTGTTTTAATGATTCCTTAAACCACTACCACTAACGAAAGTGTCTTTATTACCACTTCTTTTATTACTTCATTTTGTCTCCATTCATGTTAGAAAATTTAAGAAAAGTTGTTTATGCCTAAGTTAAATTTCTCTTATTCTACATATTTCCCTTTCATGACAATATTTATATAGTACTTTTTCTCTCCTCTGTTGGTTACATTACAAAGTTTACAAAAAAGGGCTCAACTTTTATGAGACCTAAAGGAGGAATGGGCATTTCCTAGGCAAAGTGGGAGGATATGAGTACATCAATTATAATGATGTCTTTGGGTGGCTTAATAAAAAATTCAGCATTTATGAATACCAGCATGCTTGAGGATTTATGTGGAGAGTGTTTTTAAGAGCAAATATTCTATCTCATTTTTTGTTCATTTGCTTATTTATTCATTTTTAAATTTATTTTAATTTTTACTTTTACAGAAGGAGGGAAGAAAAAGAAATAGGGAAAGAGAGGAAGAAAGGGAAAAGAAAAAAAGAAAGGAGAAAGGAGACAGGGAGAAAAGAAGGCAGAAGGAGGAAGGGTAATGTGGACAGGAGAGCACCACATTCCCCATCTGTCCCTAAAATCTTCATCCAGACCATATTAGAGCAAAATATCAAAGGAAGTTGCATTGACTTTCTATCTGGGAGCTGTTCACTTTTTGGCCTATTATTCAGAATAATGATTTGGTTCTCCTGAACCTTGATATTTTCATCATTACCAGACATGATATTAAGATTATACAGTATCTATCCTTTCTTGTCTTGCTTGCTTCACTTAGGATTTTGTACTCAAAATTCATTCATGTTGTCATATAGTTTTGGACATCATCTTACAGCTGTGTAATATTCCATTGTATGTATATACCACATTTCGTTTATCCACTTATTTGTTTATAGGCACTTGGATTGTTTCTATCTTTTGGAAATTGTGTATAGTGCTGCTATGAACATCGGTGTGCAAATGTCTGTTCATGTCACATCCTTCAGCTCTTCTGGGTATATACCAAGTAGTGGTATTGCGAGGTCATATGAAATCTTGATGTTTAGTTTTCTGAGGAAGACAAACTGTATTTCATAGTGACTGTACCATTATAATGTCCCACCAGCAGTGAATAAGTGTTCTGATTTCTCCACATCCACCCCAACATTTGTAGTTTCCTGTTTGTTTAACATCAGTCATTCTTATATATATGAGGTGGTATCTCATTTAATCTTGATCTGAGTTTGCTTTATAGCTAATGAAAATGAGCATCTCTTCATGTGCTTTTTAGCCATCTGTATTTGCTCCTCAGAGAAATTCCTATTTATATTTTTAGATTATTTTATAATTGGGTTGTTCTTTTGTTGCCGATTTATTTGATTTCTTTATGTACAGAATATAAAATGTGTATAGAATAACAAAATTTATCTGATACTGGCTTTCCAAATATATTTTTCTCATTGAGTTGGCTGTCTCTTCACATTTCTGATAAAATCCTTTGATGTACAGAAGCTTTTGATTCCAAAGAGCCCCCATTTGTCCATTTTTACTTTTGTTGCTTGTGCTTTGGGTATAAAGGTCAGAAAACTACCTCCTATTACTAGTTCTTCAAGATGTTTCCCTATATTTTCTTCCAGGAATTTTATAGTACTGGCTATTATATTTAGGTCTTTAATCCATTTTGAGTTAATTTTTGTATAAGATGTAAGATATGGGAACCCTCTCATTCTTTTGGTTATTGATATCCAGTTTTCCCAAGCCCATGTATTAAGACTGTTCTGTCTCAATTGAGTAGATTTTGGGGCCTTGTTGAATATCAATTCGCTGTTTGTTTATATTTGTTAAATTTTGAATCATCTCTCCATTTACCTGCTCATTTTATGTTTCTCACTTTCTTCAACTTCAGGTCACCTTCATAAATATTTCTTCAGATGGAGAACTCATTCTTTTCTCTGTCCAAGACCATTCTGGGTAGTTTCCTTCATACATTTGTTTCATTTTTCTTGTTTTCTCATTTTGTAAATTTTTTCACTTCTTTCTTAACTTGTAACTTGAATGGTGGAATATATTTTTCAATAAGTTAAATATTTAAGAATTTATATTTTTATTTTCACCTATGAGTTTTAGAGATCTTTATTACAAGAGGACACATTACATATTTTATAAATTATTTGTACATGAACGTATTCATTTACTTATTTCTAAACTATGTGTTTTATTTTATCACATTTTCTTTACTGAAAGAATAAATTTTGTTTTCTCTGAAGGATGAAACAGCTTTTCTCTGAGACAGAAGGCAGGAAACAGGTACTTGGAAGTGGGAGAATTAACATCAGAAGCAACATGTGCACATCTCCTAAATTAAGTCATATGAAAGAGAGAATGGAATTTTAAATATTTTTAGTAAAAATGAAAAATAGGCTAGTGAATATTTGAACTTAGTTAAATACAATTTATCTGTGACATCCATTTAGGACTGAATATTCTATGTTACTGGGGTACCTTGGGTTTATTGGAATCCTTAATTGTTCCATTTTATTTTTTTAACAATACTCTCTTGGTGTTTCTAAATACTCAAGATTTCTTCTTTTCCTTAACCACGGGTTATGTTATAGAATTTTTGTCTAGAATGGGGAGACTTTCCTCTCTATTATGAAAAAATACTGTCAGAATACTTTTCATGATCCTGTCTTTGAATTTCAGGCCAATGTTTGCTTGATTTTGTTTCTGCAGATTCTTTTTATAATTTTCAACTCACTTTGTACATCAAAGTATAATTCAATTTCAGTCACAAAATGTAAATTTCTATAAGTACACTGTGTTCAATGGGACACTTAACCACTCTGATAGTCAACAAACAATCTTATTTGTTCTATTAAACAAAATGGAAACTTGTCAACTCATATTTCTAGCTTTCCTTAATGGTGCTCAAAAACATCCCACATACACATTAATTGCCTTAAATTTTCACATTATGATTTAAAAAAATAAATGGTAAGTCAGTGAGTCCAGTGAATATGGAATGTAGAGTGTTGCTATATCAGGGAAATTCAATTATAACAAAACATTTCTAGCAAATTGCTAGACCTTGCACTGTATTCAGCAGTTATGATGGAAGTGGCTTCTTAGAGCAGAGGACTGTTCAGATAGAACACAGTTCTCTATGGAGCTGCACTATTATAAAAACACCTCATATCAAATCATGGTCTGCAAAAATCTGGAGCAATATCTCATAAATCCAGCAAGGTATATAATTTACTTTATCTGCTTTCACTGAGATAAATGTCCATACAGCTTCCTAACACTTTTTCCTGTAAGGAACCATGCTTACAGTTGTATTCAAATCCAATAAACCATAGCTTAAAGTGATGTTTTTTCCCATGTGTCAGTTTTTCTCCTGGAAAGTTTATTCACAAACATAGAAGCATATTTAATTTTTAAAGATGAATACATCAATGTAAGAAACTCAAGATTTATCCCAGTTCTGTCTTTTAAGCAGCTGGATGTTGAGATAATCACTGAACCTTTCTGTGCAGGTTTCTTCACATAACAAGAAAGGAAAATAATTAGATCTACTGTTTTTCACTAAACTCCCTATTAAAAAAAGAAAAAAGAGATATTAAGGGTAATGATCTTTAAACAAATGAAAGTCAGTACTTAAAATTCTGAACAGCAGAGCCTAAACTCTGGATCCTAAGCCTCCACAGCAACGTGTATGTTGGCTGCTACCTGGAGAATGTCCTTTAATTCTCAATGGATTTTCTCCCTGTGGCCATGGTTTGCCATTTTCCAAACCATTCATTTCTGTCATCGTGGTAACCACAAACAAAATGAGTCACATAATAATTAATCTTCATATTTTATCTAAAATCACTCTATATTTCTCTAATATTAGAAGACAAATACTTAGGAAAGTTGGCAACAATTCTCTAGACATATTTTTCATATATACTACTTTATTTTCATTATTTCTTTAGATTCTTTAGGTATATTTACCCTAGGCCTAAGTTGTTTGTTCTGTCCTTTTGATAGTGAAATCAGTATCATTGTCAAAAAACAGAGAGGCATGTAACACACCACTCAGAAGAGAATTTTTGATGAAGAATTAACTTTCATAATTGTGATTTGATTTTAAATATTCTCATATTCAAAATAGTTAAATGAATATATTTTTTCAAGATTCTCATTTTGATGGGAAAGGCAGAATTGACACAGAGAAGGTTAAAAGTTTGAATGACAGATAAATTTGATTGCATCCTTTCTAAAGTTTTCACTTTCTTCTCATAAAACTTTATAGTAAATTCTAACATACGTAATTGAATTGAATTTTAGTAGTGATCATGAGTTATCATTTATTAAAACCCATGTATATCAAACAAACTAGTTTAAAAGTTATTGCAATCTCTTGATATGTATTTGGGTTTCACTAATTTCATATGGTTAAAGTATGTACACAATCACTTGGTCCCACATTTCCCTTACAGTTAAGGCAGATATCATGATGAATGAGTAGGACATCAAATTATTCTCATGTAGGAGAATTGCACAAATCTTACAGTCTTAGGAAAAGGATTTGTTCATTAAAAAATGATGGTATGGCCAAGAGAAATTAGAGAGGTAAAAAGAGACCTGAAGAAATTGTGGAATCTAGAAATCAGATAATGGGAAAATACGCTTGTTGCACACCCCAAGGAGTGTATTGGAATCTCCTATTACATAGAGAATGTAATTTAATTGAGGACTTACTGAAAGAGTTGGACAAAGTTGCAACTTCTTGGCTCAGGTAGGCACAAATTAGAAATATTTAAAAATGAAATAAAATTTAAAAATAAAAATCTTTAGCTTTCAAAATGACTTGATAATGAACTTTGGTACATTGCAAAATAATGTGGGATTGACATTATTCCTGATCTAAGACTTAAACACTGACGCTCAGAGAGTCACACAACAAACGATGAATGGGTGTTTCCGTTCCTGCCTCTGCTTTTTCTCTCTGCCTCAGTATTGTAGGTAACTTAGCTTAATGAGGAATGGAAGGAAAATCAGTACAATCTCTCTCTTACCTCTCTGTATGGGCACTGAACTTCACCTGAGTGCTATAGAGATGTCCCTCTACTTATAAGGACTCATTAAATTAACACCATTTATCTACCAGTACTTCTAGCATCATTACAACTGAGGAGAGAAGAAGAGCAATATGAAAGTGGAAAATGAGACATGAAGTCTCAATTAATCCTGAGGAAGAGACCAAAAGACTACATTGCATGTTATTATGAGTTTACAATCTACTATTTTAATACTTATTTAGGCTTTCTATAGGTTTTCATACTTTTCAAATCAACATCACATTCATTGTCTTTACCTATAAAATTCTCTAGGGCGGAGGATTCATATCTCCCATGCTACATAAAATGTTGTTAGGGAAACTGAGAGGTGCAGCAACTCTGGAAGATAGTGAGGTGGTTCCACAGGAGGCTAGAAGTGGTGTTGCCATATAACCCTGCAACATGGTTGCATGGTTCCTGGAGGAACTGCGAGTGGGGACACATATGGACGTTTGCACACTGGTGTTTATGGTGGCAATGTTTGTAATTAGCAATGGATGTAGGTGGCCTAAAGGTACAAAGATTGAGGAATGGAGGGGGGAACTGTACTCTATATATACAGTTGAGTATTGAACAGCTGCAAGAAAAAATGAAGTTGTGAAGCATACAACTAGGTGAATGAACATTGAGAACATTATGTTGAGTGAAATGTCAGAAACAAAAAAGCAAGCATTACCGTGCCTCACTAATATGGACTAAGCTCTAATGTATAAATTCAGAGAATTGGGCAGTGCAATGATGGGTCAGTGGCAGAATTCTCACCTGCCATGCTGGAGACCTGGGTTCATTCTTCAGTGCCTGCCCATGCAAAATAATAATAATAATAATAATAATAATAATAATAAAATAAGAAAAAAAATAGAAAAAAATCAGAAGACTGAAGGTGACAGCATGGATAATCAGATTGGGGCCTATTGTAAAGGGTTCTAGGTTACATGAGTCACATTTATCCTGGAGTTTTAGCTGTTATTTCTAAAGTCTGAGAGATGGAGGTATTTGTGTATAATCTCATCAATCCCAGAAACTTCAGGTAATCATGTGGCATCTGAGGCTCAGAGTTAGAGCTCTGAAGCTATGAAAGTCAGCGTTTTCCCATACAACAATTATTTAAAAAGTTGAAAAATTCATAAAACTTCAACTGGAGATATGAATGAAGCTGATCTGGATACAACTAAGGTAAATCAGAATACAGGGTAAAGGACAATATGGTCCTTATTTTAAAACTTCAACTTCTGCTTGAGACTAAAGAGAGAGATGTTGGTTTGATGCAAAATTTATATCTTTGGAAGTGTATTATCTAATTTAATTTGTATGGTTAGTGTGATGGTTAGATTATCATATCAACTCAGCCAAATGATGATTCCTGGGTGTGTGGTCAGATAAGCACTGGCCTGACTATTATGGCATGGAAATTTCATGGGTGATTGATAAACCAGAAGGCTGGTGTATTAAATCATCAGTCAGTTAACTGCAACTGTGACCAATTAAATCTGCAATCAGCTAAGGCATGACTTCCATGGTGAGATAATCCAATCAGTTGAGGAAAGAAGAGAGAGATTCTTTCACTGCTTCTTCAGCCAACACTTCTCTCCTGTGGAGTTCATCCAGACCCTTCATTGAAGCCACCAGTTTCACATTCTTTTCTACAGATTTTGAACTCTTCCCTTCCCATAGTTGTGAAACACCTTTATAAATGTCATATTTGTAGATCTCGTCTGTTGGTTCTTTTTCTCTAAAGAACACTGATAAACATAGTCAGTTTATTTGAACACGATATTTACATGGAATCTTAAATAGGGCATGAGATATTCTTGGTTTCTACAGTTATTGTGATGCCCCAACATATTTCAGACTAATTTGGACAGAGGATAAAATCTATTTCCAAAGTCCCTTTGGGGGACTGGGAAGAAAGGAGGAAATAAACTTCCCCCTCTGGATATTTCCTGATATTCTTGCAAATAGTTATGACAAACAATTTAGTAGGCTGAGCCTTTGATCTTGAGATTTAACCCTAAGAAACTTATTTCTGCAAAGGAGAAGATAAGCTTACTTATAATTATGCCTGAGTGTCACCCATCAGTGAGTCTCTTTTGTTGTTCAGATATGGCCTCTCTCTCTCTAAGCTTACTCAGCAGGTGAACACCGTCCCCTCTACCCTATGTGGGACAGGACTTCTAGATATGTAAATCTCCCTGGAAATGTGAGACAGAACTCCTGGGATGGGCCAGGACCTGCATTATGGGATTGAGAAGGCCTTCTTGACCAAAAGAGATAAATGAGACAAAATAAAGATTTAGGGGTTGAGAGATTATACTCTCAACATACCAACTCTATGATTATATAGATGTGCCTTTTTACTTTTTACCTTATGGTGTATAGGAGTGGGCTGGAGAGAAGTCCCTGAAAATGTTGGTCTGTGTCTCAGTAGCCTTGATTCTTCAAAAAGATTGTATAACTACATAGTTTTTACAATGTGAGCAAGTAGTTATGAAAACTTGTGTCTGGTGCCACTTTTATCCAGAGTATGGGCAGCTAAGTAAAAGATAAAGAAAATTAATAGATAAATACTAGGGCAGATAAGTAGTAAAAACATATGAATAAATTGAAATACTAGTGGTCAATGAGAGGGAGGGGGTATGGGATTTATGAGATTTTTCTTTTATTTCTTTTTCTGGTGTGAGGCAAACGTTCTAAAATGATCATAGTGATGAATACACAACTATGTGATAATACTGTGAAGCATGGATATACACCATGTATGGAATTTATATTTGTGAAGATTTCTCATTAAAGATATCTTTTTCAAATTGTATAAGGTAAAATACAAACAGGAGCAAAGTGAAGTCTGAAAAAGAATAGAGACAAAGGAAAGCCAGGGAAGAGAAGAAAGAAAGGTGAGAGTAAAACATATATTCTAGCATTTACTAGCATTCTTCATTCATTCCACAAATAATTACTGAGCACATTGTATATGGCAGACTCTGATCTAGGTACTGGAGATAAAATCAGAAGATGCTATTTAATGGGGAAAAGAATCCATCAGTCACAAACATGTGTCATCTTCAGCTGTAGTAGTTATACCAATAATACATGTTGTGAACTGGGACCTTGCATTAAGGGATTGAGAAAGACTTCTTGACCAAAACGGGGAAGAGAGAAATGAGACAAAATAAAGTTTCAGTGGCTGAGCGATTTCAAAGTGAGTCGAGGTTATCCTGGAGGTTATTCTTATCCATTATAAAGATCCCTTTTTAGTTTATGGTATATTGGAGTGACTGGAGGGTAGTACCTGAAACTTTTGAGCTGTGTTCCAGCAGTTTTGATTCCTGAAGACAATTGCATAAATATGTAACTTTTACAATGTGACTGTGAGATTGTGCAAATCACGCATCTGTTTCTCCTTTTATTCAGGATATGGACTGATGAATGAAAAAGTAAGGATAAAAATAGATAAATAGAGAGATAGGTCCAAGATGGAAGCTTAGTGAGGTGTGGAATTTAGTTCATCCTGCAGAGCAGCTAATAAATAGCCAGGAACAGTACAGAACAACTGGTGGGGCCACATCAGTGACCAGACACACAGTGTACACCAGTCTGGATAAGCTAGGCCAGCTGCAATCCCACCTAGAATCATGAATCCCCCAAGCCAGAGAGGCCAGTGCCCCTCCCCTACAGGCTGGTTCCCAGAGGAGAAAAGAAAGAGACTTCACTAACAGCAAATGGCAGAGCTCAACCGAACTCCAATTGTGGAATTAACAAATTCTGACTAGTAAAGATAGACTCCCAGCTCAGCTGAACCTTGAGTAAAAGCTGAGGTTGCTGGTTTTTGCCCCAGTGCAGAGGGATCAGGGCTGATGGAAAAAGAAAAAAAACAGAGGTTTCTTTGGATCGGACAGCAAAAAATACTTGAAAGTGTCTGGGCCCTGAAGGAAAAGAGGTGGCACACAGGAACTGGAAATTCATAGAGCAACATACCAACTTAAGGTCTTGATTGGCAAATGCTAGGTATGGGGGTCCTGCTCTGGAAAGGAATTTTTCCTTTTTGTGGCTCTGTTTTTATGGCTTCACAGCTCTTTGCCTGCAACTGCAAGGCATCTCAGTCACCAACTGCTCCAGGAAAAAATGGAATTAAGCTTGTCTGAAAAAATAGAGGCAGGTCAGGTAAAAGGAGAAATTCCCTGGAGGCTGTGCCTTTCCCAGGAGAGGGGTGGGGCCCAGCTCAGGTGGAACACCTCCTTCAAGTAATTCAGACCCCAGGGTCTGGAAAACAGAAATAATTAAGCCAGACTACAACTTTTCCTCTGTCTAAACCATAACCCCAGCAGGGAGAGTTTGCTGAAATTAAGGTACCACATCACTTTACGCCAGTGGGACATGCAGACAGACAAGTGCCACATACTGATCAGTATAGAAAAAACACAGAGTCTAGAGGCTTCATAGGAAAATCTTTCAACAGGCTGGACCTAACCATCAGGGAAAACTGATGCAGGTGATTCTTTACTCCTGAGGGGAGGCCAGTATGGTCTGGGAAAATCTGACTGCGGCCCATAATACTTAAGTAGACCCTCCTAAGGAAAAAAAAGGCACCACACAGGCAGGGCAAGAAACTAGAAAACAAGAACAGAAAATTTTTGTTCTGTTAAACAAAACCTATGCTAGAGGTCTAGCATAAGCTGAACTGACTGTCAAAGAAAAGATAGAGAACAAGCTCATCTAGCAAGAAAATCCTAGGTAAAAAAGTGAAAACAATCTCCAGAATAAACTAATAAAAGAAATTAAATGTCTAGATGCCAGCAAAAAGTAACAAAACATTTTAGGAGAATTGAAGCTATGGCCCAGCCAAAGGAACAAACCAACAATTCAAATGAGATTCAGGAGTTGAAACAATTAATTCAGGATGATCGAACAGACATGGAAAATCTTATCAAAAATCAAATCAATGAATTGAGGGAGGATACAAAGAAGACAACAAATGAACAAAAAGAAGAAATTGAAAGTCTGTTAAAACAAATCACAAAACTAATGGGAATGAAAGTCACAGTAGATGAGTTGAAAAAAAGACAATGGAAATCTACAGTGTTAGATTTCAACAGGCAGAAAATAAGATTAATGAACTGGAGGACAGGACATCTGAAATCCGATAAGCAAAAGAAAATATAGGGGAAAGAATGGGAAAATATGAGCAGGGACTCAGGGAATTGAATGCCAACATGAAGTGCATGAATATGCATGTTGTGGGTGTCCCAGAAGGAGAAGAGAAGGGAAAAGGAGGAGAAAAACTAATGGAGGAAATTATCACTGAAAATTTCCCAACTCTTATGAAACACTTAAAATTACAAATCCAAGAAGTGCAGCATACACCAAACAGAATAGATTCAAATAGATGTACTCCAAGACACTTACTAGTCAGAATGTCAGATGTCAAAGAGAAAAAGAGAATCTTGAAAGCAAGAGAAAAGCAATTCATCATGTACAAGGGAAGCCCACTAAGACTATGTGTAGATTTTTCAGCAGAAACCATGGAGGTAAGAAGACAGTGGTATGATGTATTAAGATACCAAAAGAGAAAAAGTGTCAACCAAGAATTCTATATCCAGCAAAATTCTCCTTCAAAAATGAGGGAGAAATGAAAACATTTTCAGGCAAAAAAATCACTGTAAGAATTTGTGACCAAGAGACTGGCTCTGCAAGAAATACTAAAGGAAATACTACAGACAGATCCAAAAGACAGGAGAGAGAGGTGTGGAGAAGAGTGTAGAAATAAAGATTATCAGTAAAAGTAAAAAGAAGAAAAATTAGATATGACATGTAAAATCCAAAAGACAAATGGAAGAAGAAAGTACTGCCCTTACAATAATAACGTTAAGTCTTAATGGATTAAACTCCCCAATAGACTGGAAAAATGGATTAAAAAACAGGACCCATCTCTGTGCTGTCTATAGAAGATGTATTGTAGACCTAAGGATAAACATATGTTGAAAGTAAAAGGTTGAGAAAAGATGTTTCATGCAAACAACAATCAGAAAAGAACAGGAGTAGTAGCTATTTTATATTATATATAAAATCCAACAAATTAGACTTCAAATGGAAAACAATTAAAAGAGACAAAGAAGAACGGTATGTATTAATAAAAAAGAAAAATTCAACAAGAAGAAATAACGATCATAAACATTTATGCATCGAGCCAGAGTGCTCTAAAATATATGAAGGAAACACTGAAAACAATGGAAAGAGAAATAGACACATCTACCATAATAGTTGGAGACTTCAATTCCCTACTTTCAACAATTGACAGAACATCTAGACAGAGGATCAATAAAGAAACAGAGAATTTGAATAATAGACTTAACAGATATGTATAGAGCATCACACCTCTTTAAAGCAGGATAAACCCTTTTCTCTAGAACTCATGGATCATTCTCAAGGATAGACCATATGCTGGGTCACAGAGCAAGTCTCAGTAAATTTACAAAGTTTTAAATCATACAAATCAAATCATACAAATCATATGAAATCAGATCATAGAGGAATGAAGTTGGAAATCAATAATAAGCAGAGAATCAGAAAATTCACAAATATATGGCATCTCAACAACACACTCTTAAACAGCCAGTGAGTCTAGGAAGAAGTTAGAAGAGAAATCAGAAAATATATTGATGCAAATGAAAAAAAGCAACATATCAAAATTTACCAGATACAGCAAAGGCAGTGCTAAGAGGGAAATATATTGCCTTAATGCCTATATCAAAAAAGAAGAAAGGTAAAAATCAAGGAATTAATTGTTCAATTGGAAGAACTAGAGAAAGAACAGTAAACTATCCCAAAAGCAAGCAAAAGAAAGAAATAATGAAGATTAGAGGAGAAACAAATGAAATTGAGAACATGAAAACAATCGAGAAAATAAACAAAACCAGAAGTTTGTTCTATGAAAATATCAATAAGATTGATGGACCCCCTTAGTAAGGTTAACAAAATGAAGAAGAGAGAGGAAGTAAATAAATAAAATCAGAAATGAAAGAGTAGACATAACAATGACTCTGCAGAAATAAAGGAAGTAATGAGAGGTTAATATAAATAACTTTATGCCAATAAACTAGAAAACGTAGATGAAATGGTCAATTTCCAAGAAAGGCATGAACACCTAACATTGGCTCAAGAAGAAATAGATGTCTTAAACAAACCAATCACAAGTAAAGAAATTGAATTAGCCATTAAGAAGCTCCCAAAGAAGCTTCCAGGACCAGATGCATACACATATGAATTCTACCAAACATTAAAGAAAGAATTAGCACCAATGCTGCTCAAACTCTTCAAAAATATTGAAGAGGAGGGATGGTTATGTAACTCATTCTATGAAGACAACATCACCCTCACACCAAAACCAGACAAAGATACTACAAGAAAATAAAACTACAGAATAATCTCTCTGATGAATATAGGTGCAAAAATCCTCATCAAAATTCTTGCAAATATAATCCAGCCGCACATTAAAAGAATTATACACCAAGTAGGATTCATTCCAGATATGCAAAGATGATTCAACATAAGAAAATCAATTAATGTAATACACCATACCAACAAATTAAAGCAGAAAAACACATGATCATTTCAATTGAGGCATTAGACAAAATTCAACATCCTTTCTTGTTGAAAACACTTCAAAGGACAGGAATGGAAGGGAAATTCCTCAACATGATAAAGGAAATATATGAAAAATCCATAGCTAGTACCATCCTCAATAGGGAAAAACTGAAAATTTTCTCCCTAAATTCAGGAACAAGACAAGGATGTCCACTATCACCATTGTCTTTCAACATTTCATTGGAAGTTCAAGCCAGAGCAATTAGACAAGAAAAAGAAATACAAGGCTACAAAATTGGAACAGAAGAAATAAAGCTCTCACTGTTTGCAGATGATATGATACTATATTTTGAAAGCCCCCCAAAAATCCACAGCAAAACTACAGCTAGGCAGGCCATGGTGGCTCAGCAAGCAAGAATGCTTGCCTGCCATGCCAGAGGACATGGGTTTGATTCCCGGTGCCTGCCCATGTAAAAAAAAAAACAACTAGTACCGCTAATAAATAAGTGTAGAAAGGTGGTAGGTTACAATAATCTGTATCAAAAATCTGTAGTGATTCTATATTCTTGCAATGAGCGATATGAGGGGGAATCAAGAAAAAAATTCCATTTACAGTTGCAACCAAAAGAATAATATGTCAGAATAAATTTTAACTAAGGATACAAAAGACCTATATAAAGAAAACTATAAGAAATTGCTAAAGGAAATCAAAGACCTAAATAAATGGAAGGGCATACCATGTTCCTGGATTGGAAGACTAAATCTAGTTAAGATGTCAAGTCTACTTAAACTGATTTATTGATTCAATTCAATACCAATTAAAATCCCCCAAAATTATTTTTCAGAAATAGAAAAACCAATAACCAGATTTTATCTGGAAGGGCAGTGTGCCCTGAATAGACAAAAATATCCTGAGAAAGAAAAATGAAGTCAGAGGCCTTATTTTATCTTACTTAAATGTGTATTATGAAGACTCAGTGGTCAAAACAGCATGGCACTGGCATAAAGATAGATATGCTGATCAATGGAATTGAATAGAGTGTTCAGATATAGACCCTCTTATCTACAGACAATAGATCTTTGATAAGGCAGTCAAGCCAACTCACATGGGACAGAGCAGTCTCTTCAATATATGATGCTTGGAGAACTGGATATCCACATGCAAAAGAATGAAAGAGGATTGATATCCACACCCTATAAAAAATTAATTCAAAATTATGGATCAAAGGCATAATTATTAGATCTAAGACCATAATTTTTTTAGAAGAAAAGGTAGATAAATATGTTATAAATCTTATAATAGAGGCAGTTTTCTAGCTCTTACATGCAAAACACAAGCATTGAAGAAAGAAATAGATAAATGGGAATTCATCAAAATTAATAGCTTATTATCAAGAGAATTGCCATTATCAAGAAAGTAGAAAGAGAATATGGAGAAAGATGTACACTTTTTCACTGTTCGTGGGAATGTAAAATGGTACAATCGCTGTGGAAGGCAGTTTGCTGGTTCCTCAGGAAGTTAGGAAGAGAATTGCCATATGATCCGGCAATACTACTGCGAGGTATCTATTCCAAAGACATGAGGGTAAGGACACAAACAAACATTTGCACACCAATGTTTATAGCAGCATTATTTACAATTTCCAAGAGATGGAATCAGCCAAAATGTCTATCAACAGATGAGTGGCTAAACAAGCTGTGGTACACATTACAATGGAATATTACATATCTGTAAGGGAGAATAAAGTCATGAAGCATGTAACAACATGGATGGACCTTGAAGACATTATGCTAAGTGAAACAAAAGTGCAAATACTGTATGAGCTCACTGATAATAACTGACATTAATGAATGAACTTGAAGAATTTCAGTTAAGAACAGAGGACATCAGGAGATAGAAATATGGTAGATATTGGGTAATTGGTGTTGAAAGGATACAGACTGTGCAACAGGGTTGATTGAAAAAATTCAGAAATGGATAACACAATACTTCCTAGTTGCAATGCAATAATGTTAGTACACTTTATGAAGCTGAATGTGAGGATGATAGAGGGAGGAAGGCTGGGAGCACAAATGGAATCAGAAGAAAAAATAGATGATAAAGACTGAGATGGTATAACTAGGAATGCCTAGAGTGTACAATGATAGTGACTAAATGTATAAATTAAAAAATGATTATCTGTGAGGTACAACAAAGGAATGTCAATATTGTAGAGTGTTGAAAAGAGAAGGTAATTAACTTTTTAAAACTTTAGCTTATGTGTTAGACTAAAGCAAAAAATGGTTATTTCCTACAAAATGTATATTTTGACTAGTGCATTTCCTAATATAATTTATATAGACAGTTTAATTGAATGCCATAAGTATGAGGAACCTTGAATATGGCATGGGATTTTGTAGGTTTGTCCAGAAGGATGCCCCAATAAATCCCAGAGTGATGCCCCAATAAATTCGAGTGATTTGAACAGTGAATAAAAAAGTATTTGAAAAGTTCCCTTGGGGGAATAGCGAGAAAGGGGGAAAATTCAACTTCCCCATTTGGAGAACTCCTGCAAGAAATGGGGACAATCAAGCCAATAGGCCAAGCCCTCAACCTTGGAGATTGTTCACATGAAACTTATCCCCACAAAGGATAAACTAAGCCCACTTAAAATTAGGGCTAAGAGTCACCCCTAGAGAACCTCTTCTGTTGCTAAGATGTTGCTACCTCTCTCTCAGCCAGCACAGCAAGCAAACTCACAACCCTCCCCCTCTCTACATGAAGCATGACTCCCAGGGATGTAAGTCTCCTTGGCAATGTGGGACAGAAGTCCTAAAATGAGCTCGGACTCAGCACCAAGGAATTGAGAAAACTTACTTGACCAAAAGGGGAAAGAGAAAAATGAGACAAAATAAAGTGTCAGTGGCTGAGAGATTCCAGAGTCAAAAGGTTATCCTGGAGATTACTCTTATGCATTATATAGATAACCCCTTTTAGATTATGGTATATTAGGCTAGAGGGAAGTGCCTGAAACTGTACAGCTGTGTTCCAGTAGCCATGTTTCTTGAAGATGATTGCATAATATATAGCTTTCACAATGTGACTGTGTGATTGTGAACACCTTGTATCTGATGCTCCTTTTATCTACAGTATGAGCAGATGAGTAAAACATACGGATTGAAAATAAATAACTAATGGGGTAACACATGTTAAAATTTATATATATATATATAGGAAAAATGTAAATACTAGTAGTCAATGAGACAGAGGGGTAAGAGGTATATATTAATTTTTTCTTTCTATGTCTTTTTCTGGAGTGGTGCAAATATTCTAAAAAGTTATCATGGTGATGAATATACAACTATGTGATTATATTTTGAGGCATTGATTGTACAACATATATGGAATGTTTGTATGTTAAAAATGGATGTGCTTGTACTCTGTATAAATAATTTATTTTTAAAGTAAACAAATAATAGGGGAGGTAAAGGGTAAAATAAATTAGGTAGATGGAAATACTAGCATTCAATGAGAGGGAAGGGTAAGGGTTATGATATGTATTAGTTTTTTCTTTTTATCCCTTTTTCTAGAATGATGCAAAAGTTCTAAAAAATAATCATGGTGATGAATACACAAATGTGTGATGATATTGTGATCCATTGATTGTACACCATTCTTTGAATGTATACGTGCAAAAGTTTACTATACAAATATATTTTTTAATTAAATAGTTTTAAGATTAAAAGCAGAATACATGTTATAATGAATAACCTGCAGGGATCTATTTAAGTGAACTGTTCTTCATAAAGCCCAGATTGGAGTGAGATTAGAAGTTAGAAAGAAGATAACAGAGAGAGTGCATAAAAGCTAGCAAATCTTTTTGAAAAGTTTGGAGTTGAAGAAGCATTAGACATAGGTGGGCCTATTTGAATCTGTTATGTACCAGAGAAAAGCCAAGTTCTTTAATCCTTATTCAATATTGTTCATTGGGAGCCTTTTTATTGAGACCATGGAGATGTGTCCCACCCAGTTTGTGGGTGATAATTATTGATTAGATGGTTTCTATGAACATGTGTCTCCACCCATTCAATGTGTTGTTGCTTACTCTAGCCCTTTTAGAGGAAGCCATTTTTGAAAAACTTTAGAGCCAAGACAACCCCCCAGCAAGAGAACCTTGGAGATGAAGAAGGAAAATGCCCCAGAGGAGTTTCATGAAACCAGAAGGCTGGAGAGAATACTAGCAGATATCAATATGTTTGTTATATTGCCTTTACAGTTGAGAGAGAAAGTCTGAATGTCATCAGTCTTTTTGAACTAGGGTATATTTCTCTGGATGCTTTAGATTGGACATTTCTATAGTCTTGCTTAAATTCGGACATTTTCACAGCCTTAGAACTATAAAGTGTAACAATAAATTCCCCATTTTAAAAGTCATTCTATTTCCTATATATCACATTCCAGAAACTTCCAAATTAGAACAGATTTTGGTACTGTAGAAGTGGGGTGATGCTGTATTTGCAAATGCCAAACATTGTTGGAATGGCATTTTAATGTATAAGGAAAGATTCTGAAAGAGTTGTGAGGAGCTTGCTAGAGAAGGCCTAGAATGCTTGGCAAAGACTGTTGGTAGGAAGATACTTCTTATGAGGTTTTAGATAGAAAAGGAGAATGTGCCATTGCAAACTGGAAGGGTGGTTGCCCTTATTTTAAAGTTGCAGAAATTTTATCCAAACTGGCTGCTGGCTTTAGGTGGAAGGAACATTTTAAAAGCCTTGAACTTGTATATTTAGCAGAAGAGATTTCTAAATTGAATGTGGAGAGAACAGCTGGGTTTCTCCTTGCAGCTTATACTGAAATGCAACAGGAAACAGGTAGGCTGAGAACTGAATTATTGAGTATAAAGAAAACAGAAAGTGATGGTCTAGAAAATTCTGGACTTCCAAAAGAAAGACCATAGAGAATTGTGCCCCACATGAGAATTTAACTAAACATGGAACCAGTCAACCATTTCAGAAAAAAAACATGATTGGAGGTGGGGTTATCCAGAAATTGGTGGAATGTCCTTTTCTCTGATGGTCATGATCAGAGTATATTATATAGAAAACCAACAAGAGCATTGTGGCATCTGTAGAAAGGAACTGCTGCCAATCTGGACTAAAGACTCAGAAAAGGGATGAAGTGAAGGTAAAATGTCTTCAGAGGCAGAACCATGGAGGCTAAGGCCTGACTTCAATAGAATTTGGGCCAGGAGAGCAGACTCATCCATGTACCAGGAGAGAGTGAATTTGGCCTGAAGGCAAAGGATGGGCTTTCCATCTCTTTGCACTGGAAGAGTTGTGCCACCTTAGATCTTGGAGAGGTAGGGCACATTCCTTGGGGACTGGGGAGAGCTTGGATGCCACCACATTGTTATGGAAGGGTTCAGTATTTGCCCTGGAGATGGCAGAGACCTGGGTGTAGTCCCAATGCCTGGAGATGGTGGTATTGAGAAAAAGGTGGTCTTCCCAATGTCCCCCAAGGTTGCATTCAGAGAGAGGAAGTCTGTTGCATAGGCCATTGGGGAGGGTGGGACTGCCACTTTCTAAAGCCCTGAAGATAAATGACTTATAGACTTTGAAATCTAATGGAATTTGTCCTGCAAGTTTTCAAAACTGCTTGGGTCCAGGGATTCCTGTGTTCCTTTCAATTTCTCACCATGAAAATGAAAATATGTATCCTATGACTTTCCCTCCTTTGCATGTTGGCAGCAAATACCTTGTTCTTAGTTTTACAGGTCCAGAGCCAAAGGAGAATTTTGCCTTAGGACAAATCGTGCATGTACCTGACTTTGATTAGATTTTGTACTGTTTCTGACTTGCATTTGTGTTATTACCAAAATAATTTAGGGTTATCTGATATTATTATAGAATGGATGTATTTTGCACTTGGGAAGAACAGGTCTTTTGGGGGTCCAAAGGGTAGAATGTCCCAATTTGAATCTGTGAGTACCCCAGAAAAGCCAAGTCCTTTAATACTCATTCAATATTGTGAGTGGGAGCTTTTTGAATGTTCCCATGATGTTGTGACCCACCCAAATGTGAGTGGTAATTTTTAATTAGATGGTTTCCTTGTGGATGTGCCTCCAATCATTCAAGATGGGGTTGCTTAATGGAGCCCCTTGAAAGGGAACCATTTTGGATAAAAACTTTAGAGTCAAGAAAGCTCATATAGGGACATTTTTTGAGGAAGGAAAACACTCCCAGGGGATCTTCATGAAACCTAAAGCCTGAAGAGAAAGCTGGCATATGTCACCATGTTCACTATGTGCCTTTCCAGTTAAGAGAGAAACCGTGAACATCATTGGCCTTCTTGAACCAAGGTATCTTTCCCTGGATGATTAGATTGAATAATTTCTATAACCTTCTTTAACTTGGACATTTTTATGGCCTTAGAATTGTAAACATGCAACTTAATAAATTCCCCCTTTAAAAACCATTCCATTTCTTGTATATTGCATTCCAGCAGCTTGCAAAGTAGAACAATAGGGTAGCAACTACAGTGGAATTTGACTCAGAGGACCTCCTTGTCCTTATTTTGTCTTTTTTTTCTTTATTTATATTGAGAGTGGTTTGGCCATGGTAAAATGTAGGTAGACAAGAAGAATTCAATTGAAAGCGAGGTGACTTTGTTAGGAGAATGAAGAATAACTTACATTGTGAGTCCCAAAAGAACTGCCATTCCCTTCATGACCATAAATGTCTGAAAAGGACTATTATGCCTACTATTGACTAAGGTCAGAAATTATGGCACACAGTTTCTCTGTGAAATATCATCAACTAACTGTTTCATATTTATTTGAGATCAATAACCTTTCCTTTGTCTATTTTAGAGTAAAAATAACACTGTAATCCAACAATTAAACTATTGTGTTGGTTTCCTGACTTTCTCGATCCTTTGAACCTACTGAAGCAACATCCAAAAAAGAACACTTCTTGGGTCGTGCATTCTATAGCTGATTTGTCTTTTAGATCAACAAGTTGCATATGCATATCCTAAAAGTACCAACATCAGTATATAGCTTACCAGATGATAAGGGAATGGTAAATTAAAGCTTAAAATGTTTAGGATTCATATTTGGAATGATGGAAATGTTTTGGTAATGAATGGTGTTGATAATAACACAACATTGTGAATGCAATTTACAGCTCTGAAATATATATCTGAATGTAGTTAAAAGGGGAAATGTTAGATTGTATATTTGGTAACAGAAATAGAATTTTTATAGAATCCATGGAACTACACTATAAAAACAGTGAATCCTAAGTTAAACCATAAAATATAGTTAATAGTACAATTATAAAAATGTACTTTCATTAATTGTAATACAATGTTCTGTACAAATAGAAGGCATTAAGAATAGGGTGGTGTGGTGGTTTCAAGCTGTTATGTATCCTAGAAAAAACATGTTCTTTTTACTAATCCGGTCTTGTTGGGGGAGATCAATTGCTTAAGTTGGGATTTTTTTATTAAGTTGTTTCCATGGAGATGTGACTCACCTAATTGTGTGTAGGATCTTTTGATTAGGTTGTTTGCATGGAGAAGTGTCTCTGCCCATACAAGGTGGGTCGTAATCCACTTAATGGTGTCCTTTAAGAGGGAAATGATTTGGAAGACTCACAGCTGACACAGACCGAGACGTTTGGACATGCAGAAAGGAAACACCCCTGGAGAAGATGTTTGAAACCAGAATCCAAAGGACCAGCAAATACCAGCCACGTGCTTTCACAAATCAGTCTTTCTTGAGACAAGGTATACTTCTCTGGATGCCTTAGTTCAGACATTTTATGGCCTGAGAGCTGTAAATATGTAACTTAATAAATTTCCTTTATAAAATCCAACCCATTTCTGGGATATTACACTCCTGGCAGAATTTAGCAAACTACACAAGTGGTATATGGTGTTCTTTAATATGGAATCCATTGTCTGGGATTCCAGATCAGCAGATGACACCTAATGCTGTTCCTCTTGCTCAGCCACTGTGAGCTGTAAAGCAGAAAGTTCCTTCTATAGAGAGAAAATCTCTAATGTCAGTGGGTAAACAATATCTCACATTTACATTTGAACATTGAGATAAATGTTTTACATCAGTATCAGTCAGAAATGCAAATGAAAACTGAAACAAGACAAGTGCTCTATTGGATTAAATCAATAAACTATACTGTGCATTATCAATGGGTATTTTATGGGAAGCTATGATAGTTGTTTAAAATGTTTTCCTCCAGTAGAGTTAGCCCCATAAAATGTATCAAAAGCGTTTAGTTCAGAATTTTATTGTAACTCTTTAATAAGTTTTTAGCAGATGTTACAATAGATGAAATTTTTCTCTATAGAAGTATTTTGGTGAATAGATGAAGAAATAGTAGAATTAAAATATCTCCATTTTAAAACCCCTAATGAATGAATATAGAAATTGAGGATTCACAACTACAAACACTACATCTCCTCATGCAAAAGCATGCTACCAACTATGAAGAAGTCTTATCAACAGTTATCACTGTATTTTGTGTTCTGTTTTTGTCCCACATTAGTAAACACCAACCAAATATTTGATTACTAAATCCTCAATAATAATCATGATATTAACAGTAGTTGCTAATATTTATTGGGTGCTTACTATGTGCCAGGTACCATGATGATTGATTGCATATATTTAATTCTCTTAACAAATCATATTACCTTACTCCTGCCTATTTCACCAATTTCAAACCTGCCATCTTACTTCTCATTCACAACTCTCTAGGCATACATACTAGACTTCTCTGTTTTAGTAAAACTAGACTTTCTATTTATTCATGGAATTTGCACCTACTATTTCCTCTCATTAAATATTTTCCTCATCAATGTCTACAATATCACTGAATGGGCTCATAATGATTTATAACTACAGGTAATTATTCAAAGGATATGGGCTATGGTGGCATGTTAGGAAGAAATGATTCTCCTAACATTTCCTTCCATGTCAAAGAAGCTCAATCAGGGTAACTCCTGACCTCTTTCCATCCCTTCGCTCTCTCAAACTTAGACTGGTATAGAGACTTGTCTTACTGATAAATTAGGGAAGAATAAAATGGACATGCTTAACTCAGACCCACATTTCTCCTTGGAAGAGAGCTGCCTACAGGAAGCCTAGTTTCTCCATTGTTTCTTCAGAATGTTTTACTAAAACAGAGAAGTCTAGTATGTATGCCTAGGGAGTTGTGAATGAAAAGTAAATTGACAGGTTTTAAATTGGTGAAATAGGCAGGAGTAAGGCAGCATGATTTGTTAAGAGAATTAAATATATGCGATCAATCATTATGGTACCTGGCACATAGCAAGCACCCAATAAATATTAGCAGCTACAGTTAATATCATGATTATTATTGAGGTTTTAGTAATCAAATATTTGGTTGGTGTTTATTAATGTGGAACAAAAAGGCAGGCGGCTCATCTCACCCATGTTGATGGGGTCTGCTTTGTCCCAGTATTGTCAATGGCAAGTTACATAAATCTAATGAGTTCCCTAATTCAGCAGTTTGGCTAACAGGCCCACTTTGGTTGTGCATTAAGTCCTTTTCACCAGTGATAAAGTCCATAGAGTACCAAACTATGTGTCCCTACTTTCTCAGTTTCTTCACACCTTAGCTGTAGAAAAAGGGATGTTATTACAAGCATACCTTGGAGCTATTACACATTTAGTTCCAGACCACAGCAATAAAGCAAATATGCAATAAAATGAATCACACAAATTTTGTGGTTCTCCAGTGCATATAAAATTATGTTAACAATATACTGTAGTTTATTGTGTGCAATAGTATTATGTTTAAAAATGTACTTATCCTAATTCAAAAACATTTCATTGCTAAAAAATACTAACCACCATTTGAATATGAGCAAGTTTTACTCTTTTTGCTAGTGGATGGTCTCTCCTCAGTGTTGATGGTTGCTGATTGATGAGGTTTGTGGTTGCTGAAGGTTTGCATGACTGGCAATTTTTAAAATAAGGCAGCAATGAAGGCTGTTTCATAGCATTTTACCCATGGTAGAACTTCTTTCAAAATTGGACTCAATCCTCTCAAAGCCTGCTGTTTATGTAAAATTTTAAATCTTTTCTTGCATTTAAACAATATTCACAGAACCTTCACCAGGAGTTGATATGTCTCCAAAAACAACTTTCTTTGCTCATCCAAAAGAAGCAACTCCAAATCCATTTAAGTTTTATCATGAGATTGCAGCAATTAAATCAATCTTCAGGTTCCACTTCTAATTCTAACTCTCTTGCTACTTGCACATCTGAAGTTACTTCCTCCTCTGAACTCTTGGATCCCTCAACATCACCCATGAAGGTTAAAATCAACTTCTTCCAAATTCCTGATAATAATGGTATTTTGACTCCCTCCTATAAGTCATAAGTGTCTTTAATGACACCTAAATTGTTGAATTCTTTCAAGAAGATTTTCTAGTTACTTTTGCCAGAGCTATTGAAGGAATCGCTACCTGTGGAAGCTAGATTCTTTCAAACAGTATTTTAGAAATTACTCTTTGATCTATGGGTGTCAGAATGGATGTTGCATTAGCAGGCATGAAAACATTAATCTCATTGTTATCTCCATCTGAGTTCTTAGGTAAAAAGGTGCAGAGTCAATGAGCACTAATATTTTCTTTTTTATGAGCAGTAGGTACCAACAGTTGGCTTAAAATATGTGGTAAACCATGTTACAAACAGAAGAACTATTATTCAGGTTTTGTCCTTCCCCTTAAAGAGCACAAGCAGAGTAGATTTAGCATAATTCATAAGAGTTTTAGGATTTTTGGAATGGTAAATGAGCATTGGTTTCAACTACAGGTCACCAGCTGTACTAGCCCCTAACAAGAGAGGTAATCTATCTTTGAAGCAAAGCAGTGAATTCTCCTTTCTAGCTAGGGAAGCCCTACATGACATTTTCTTCCAAATGACAGCTGCTTTCTCTTTACTGAATATATGATGTTTAGCATAGTCACTTTCATTTTTTAATATATTTATTAATTCTTCTGGGAAGTTGCCTGAATAGAGTAGGCTAAGTTCAGCCCTCCTCCATGGAAAAATTAAAGAAGGGATGAGAGGATGACTGAGACAGTGATTCCAAGATGGCAACTTTCCAGGAAGAGCTTTCTGCACCACATAGGGCAGCCCTGGTTGCAGAGACCAAGGAAATTTAGAAGCAGAAAGCTGGCACCTGGATAGGAGGTGCACAGCCAGTGGGAGTGCATGGATGGGAGCCAAGGACTAGGAAGAAAGCCAGGCCACTTTCTTTGAATGTGTTAGCATCTTCAGCAGAGCCCCATGATGCATGACTCACCCCACACTTCATGCACCTGAACTCCATCACTTGTAACCATTCCCCATGCTAAAAGTGCCCTCATCCCACCAGCCCCAGTTTGTGTCCCTGCCACATGCCCCTACCCCAAGTGTAGCCCAATCCACCTCACCTGCACCCCTCCTGAGCACTACCTACCCCTTCCTGTTCCCTGCAGGCTGTTGCCAGCTCTTAAATGCTATGGGTAGTGTAGCTTCCATATTCAGGCTACTCCCACCCCCCATCCATAGTGTCACACAGCCTCACCCCACTCAAACTCTGCACATCAGCCTATGGCACTCCTAGGTCTACATATTGCATGTGTCCCCAATCACAACCTTCAGCTCTGGGAAAATCAGTTTACAGCCCTCCTAGGGCCATGCAGGTACATGAGCCCACAATCACATCATTCAGTTCTGGGAGCATCATTTATACCAGTTGTAGAATCGCCCATGTGCATGACCCTCAGTCACATTTCTCAGCTCTGAGAAATTGCTGACATGCACAGCTGGATCACATATGCTCCCAACAAATGAAAGCATAACACCAACTGCCACAGCTCTATGCATGTGCACAAAGGGCCCCACACCCTAGACCAGCTCACACCAGGGTTATGACCCTCAGACTGGATCACCCACACAGCTACATTTTCCCTGGCCACTGGGCAACCACATTCACAAGCACCAGTTTAAAATCCCCAATCTGTGCCTTTCCCTGCACTGAAACAAATCACTGCACATAACCTGCTCCCTGCTGGATATCATCATACAAACCCAATGCTTTAGACAACTAAAAAATTCCCCATAGTAAATCAATCAAGATATTTACATGTGACAAAAACAACAGATCACAAAGCATATCACAATGTAAACATGTATAGCCCTGCCTAACAATCAAACTAAAACAGCAGATGAGACACAGATGTTGGAACAACTCATCAGAGATGTTCATATAATTCTACTTAATAAAATAAGTTGGATGGAAAATGAGATAAAGGAGATTAAGAAGACAGTAGAAGACCATAAAGAAGAATTTGAAAGAATAAATAGAAAAATAGCAAATATCACAGAGATTAAAGATTCTGTTGATCGAATAAAAAACATGCTAGAGGCACACAACACCAGATTTGAAGAGACAAAAGAAAGAATAGGTGATATAGAGCACAGAATAATTGCTTCAAAGACTCAAAACAGCAAATGGCAAAAGAATGCATAAATTTAAATTGGATCTCAGGGCAATGATAGACAAAACAAAGTGCACAAATGTAAGAATCATTGGTGTCCCAGAAGGAGAAGAGAGAGTAAAGGGTTTGGAAGAGTAGTTGAGAATATGAAAGGGGGAAACTTCCTAACCCTTTAAAAGACAAAAGTATACAAGTCAAAGAAGCTCAATGAATTCCAGACAGAATACATCCAAATAGATTTTCTCCAAGACACATACTAATCATTCTGTCAAATGTTAAAGAGAAGAAGAAAATCCTGAAAGCCACAAGAGAAAAACAATCTACTATGTACAAAGGAAACCACATAAGACTGAGCTCAGTACTCATTTAGCACCATGGGGGCAAGAAGGCAGTGGTATGACATATTTGAGACACTGAAAGAGAAAGACTTCAAGCCAAGAATTTTCTGCTCAGCCAAATTGTGCTTCAAAACTGAGGGAGAGAGGGCAGGCCACGGTGGCTCAGCAGGCAAGAATGCTTGCCTGCCATGCCAGAGGACCCGGGTTCGTTTCCCAGTGCCTGCCCATGTTAAAAAAATAAAAACAAAACTGGGGGAGAGATTAAATTTTCACAGACAACAAATCCTGAAAGAATTTGTCAACAAGAGACTGTCCCTACAAGAAATACTGAAAGGAGTTTTTCCAGCTGAAAAAAAAGATAGGAGAGGATGGTCAGGAGAAGGGCACAGAATTAAAGAGTACCAGTAAGTGTAATTTAAAAGATAAAAAGAGAAAGAGGGAAAAGAATACATAGATATGACAAATAAAGTAAAAATCATAAGGTGGTGGATTCAAGAAACACCTTTTCAGTAATAAGTTTGAATGTTAATGTACTAAACCTATCAATTAAAAGAGACAGATTGGCAGAATGGATTAAAACATAAAATCCAGCTTTATGCTGCTTACAGGAGACTCATATTAAACACAAGGATACAAACATATTGAAAGTGAGAGGATGGAAAAAGATTTTCCATACAAGTTGTAAGTAAAAGAAAACAAGAGTAGCTTTACTAATATTGGATAAAATAGACTTTAAGTATAAAGAAATCATAAAAGACAAAGAAATGCACTTTATACTAATTAAAGACTCAAATCACCAAGAAGATATAAAATCATAAATGTTTATGTGCAAAATCAAGGAGCTCCAAAGTACATGAGACTTACATTGGCAATACTGAAGCGGGAAATAGACGTTTCAACAATAATAGTAGGAGACTTCAATACACCACTCTCCTCTATAGATAGAACAACAAGACAGAAGATAAACAAGGAAACAGGGAAGTTAAATAACTTGATAAATGAATTAGACCTAACAGATATATATAGGTCATTTCACCCCAAAACACAAGGATACACATTCTTCTCTAGTACCCATGGAATGTTCTCCAGGATGTATCATATGTTGGGGCACAAAACAGATCTTGATAAGTTTCAAAACATTTAAATCATTCAAAGTACTTTCATGATCACAATGGGAAGAAACTGAATCTCAATTATGACCAAAGAATGGGAACATTCACAAATATATGGAAATTAAATAACACATGTTTAAACAACCAGTAGGTCAAGAAGAAATTGCTAGAGAAATTAGTAGCTATCTGGAGATTAATGAAAATGATAATACAACATATCAGAACCTATGGGATGCACCAAATGCTCTGCTGAGAGAGAAATTTATTGCCTAAATTTCTATATTAAAAAACAAGAAAGAGCAAAAATCGAGGACTTCACAGCACATCTGGAGGCACTTGAAAAAGAACAGCAAGCTAACCAAAAAGCAAATAGAAGAAGAGAAATAACAAAGATTAAAGCAGAGATAAATGGCTGGGAGAACAAAAGAATAACAGAAACAATAAATAAAACCAAAAGTTGGTTCTTTGAGAAGATCAATAAAATTGATGGGCCACTAGCAAGAATGACAAAAAAGAGGAAGGATGCAAATAAACAAAAAATCAGAAATGAGAAGAGGTGCATAACTACAGACCCTGGAGAAATAAAAGAATACTAAGAACAACTATATGCCAACAAACTAGACAATTTAGAGGAAATGGACAAATTCCTGGAAACACAAAAACAAGCTACACTGACTCAGGAAGATATAGAAGATCTCAACAAACCAATCACATGTAAAAAGATATCTTCCTACAAAGTAAAGGGCCAGATGACTTCACAGGGGAATTTTATCAATCATTCCAAAAAGTAATAACACCAATCCTGCTCAAACTGTTCCAAAAAATTGAGGAAAGATGAAATCTACACAACTCATTTTATGAAGCTAATATAATTTTAATACCAAAACTGGGTAAAGATGTTTTAAGAAAAGAACTACAGGCCAATCGCCCTCACGAATATAGATGCAAAAATTCTTAACAAAATATTAGCAAATCAAATCCAACAGCACATTAAAGGAACTATACATCACGACAAAATGCAGTTCATACCAGGAATGCAAGGATGGTTCAACAAAAGAAAATCAATTATTGTAATACAACACATTAACAAGTCAAAAGGGAAAAACACACGGTCATCTCGATTGATGCTGCAAAATCATGTGGCAAAATTCAACATGCTTTTCTGATAAAAATGCTCCAAAAGATAGGAAACAACGGTAACTACCTCAATATGATAAAGGGAATATATGAAAAAACAATAGCCAGCATCATACTCAGTGGAGACTGAAAGCTTTCCCCCTAAGATCAAGATCAAGACAAGGATGCCCACAGTCACCACTATTATTCAACAATGTGCTAGAAGTTCTAGCTAGAGCAATCAGGTAGGACAAAGAAACAAAAAGCATACAAATTGGAAAGGAAGAAGTAAAACTCGCATTATTTGCAGATGACATGATACTATACTTGGAAGATACTGAGAAATCTACAACGAAGTTACTTAAGCTAATAAACAAATTCATCAACGTGGTGGGATGTAAAATTAATGTGCAAAAATCAGTAATGTTCCTATAAACAAGCAATGATCTAGCTGAGGAGTCAGTTAAGAAGAAAACTCCATGCAAAATAGCAACTAAAAGAATCAAGTACTTAGGAATTAACTTAACCAGGATGTAAAGAATTTCCACACAGAAATCTATATAACATTGCCAAAAGAAATTAAAGAGGATCCAAATAGGTAGAAAAACATTCCCTGCCCATGGATAGGAAGACTGAATATAGTTAGGATGCCAATCCTCCACAAGTTGATATATAGATTCAACATAGTACCAATCAAAATTTCCAACCTAATTTGAAGACTTGGAAAAGCTAATTACCAAATTCATCTGGAAGGGAAAGAGACTCCAATAGCTAAATCATCCTAGAAAAGAAGAACAAAGTGGGAGGATTAACACTCCCTGACTTTAAAACTTATTAAAAATCCACAGTGGTCAAAACAGCATAGTACTGTCACAAAGACAAAAGCATTGACCAATGGAATTGAATCGAGAATGCAGAAATAGACAACCTAATCTATGGTCAGTGATTTTTGACAAGCCCCCTAAATCCTCTGAACTTGGGCAAAATAGTCTTTTCAATAATTGGGCATGGAAGAACTGGATAACAATAGCCAAAAGAATGAAAGAGGACCACTATCTTACACCCTATGCAAAAATTAACTCAAAGTGGATCAAATACCTAAATATAAGAACTAGCACCATAAAATTTCTAGAAGAAAATGAGGGGAAACATCTTCAATACCTAGTAATAGGAGATAGCTTACTAAACTTTACACCCAAAGCACAAGCAACAAAAGAAAAAATAGATAAATGGGAACTACTCAAAATCAAATTGCTTCTGCACCTCAAAAGACCTTGTCACAAATTTGAAAAGGTAGCCAACTCATGGGATAAAATATTTGGAAATCACATATCAGACAAGGTTTAATTTCCTGTCTAAACAAAGAAATCATACAACTCAACAACAAAAGAACAAACAACCCAATTATAAAGTGTGCTAAAGATATGAATAGCTATTTTTCTGATAAACAAATGCAGATGGCTTAAAAGCATATGAAAAGGTAGCCAAGATGGTGGCTTAGCAAGGTGTGAGATTTAGTTCATCTCCCAGAACACCTACTAAATAACCAGGAACAGTACAGAACAGCTCCTGGGGCCACATCAGTGACCAGGCAGTCAGTGTACCCCCGTGGAGCAGCTGGATAGGCTGCAAGCCACCCCAGAACCATGAGTTCCCCAAGCTGTGGTGACCATCACCCCTACACCACAGGCTGTTTCCCAGAGGGGAAAGGAAAGAGACTTTACCAGCAGCAGGGGCTGAGCACAACTAAGCTACAAATGTGGAATTAATTCACAAATTCTGACTACTAAAAAATAGGCTCCCAGCTCAGGTGAACCTGGTCAAAACAGAGATCACTCATTTTTGCCCCAGCGCTAAGGGGGAAAAGATGACAAAAAAAGAAAAAAAACAGAAACAGAGGTTTTTGTGGTTGTGTTTCTACGGAGGCTTGGCTACCCATAGATACAGCAGCAGAGCTTCTCAGGCTGCAACGCTCCAGGCATAGGCAGAAACAAGCTTCTTTGAGGGCTTATTTGGAGCCAGTGGCTTCCCCAGGGAAGGGATGAGACTCAACTCAGGTGGAATACCTCCCTCAAGGAATTCAGACCCCAGGATTTGGTAATTTGAAGCCATTAAAACCAGCCTACAACTTCTCTTCTATCTCCACCACTGCCCCAACAGGGAGAGCCTGCCAAAGTTAAAGGTACCACATAATCTTAAACTGGTGGGACCTGCAGGCAGACAAGTGCCACATACTGGGTTCACTTTCAAACTGCTCGGTCTCACGCTCAGGGAAAACTGATGCAGGTGACTCTTCCCTCCTGGTAGGAGACCAGTTTGGTCTGGGAAAATTAAGCTGGCGTCTATAATACCTAAGTAGACCCTCCTAAGGGTGGGGGGGGGGAGGCATCATACAGGCAGGGCAAGAAAGAAAACAAAAACTGAAAAATTCTCCTCTGTTAAACAAAGTCTAAGCTAGTGGTCCTGAAAAAGCTGAACTGAATGTCAAAGAACAGACAGACAATAAATTCATCCAGCAAGAAAACTCTAGGTAAAAGAAGTGAAAACAGTCTCCAGAATAAACTAATTAAGGTAATTAAATGCCTAGATGCCAGCAAAAGATAACAAATCACACTAGGAAAATTGAAGATATGGCCCAATCAAAGGAACAAACCAACAATTCGAATGAGATACAGGAGTTGAAATAATTAATTCAGAATGTATGAACAGACATGGAAAACTTCATTAAAAAAATCAAATCAATGAATTGAAGGAGGATATAAAGAAGGCAAGGAATGAACAAAAAGAAGAAATTGAAAGGCTGAAAAAACAAATCACAGAACTTATGGGAATGAAAGGCACAGTAGAAGAGTTATAAAAAAACAATGGAAGCCTACAATGTTAGATTTCGAGAGGCAAAGATAGGATTAGTGAACTGGAGGATGGAGCATCTGAAATCCGACAAGCAAAAGAAAATATAGGGAAAAAATAGAAAAATATAAGCAGGAACTCAGGTAATTGAATGACAATATGAAGCACATGAATATACATGTTGTGGGTGTCCCAGAAGGAGAACAGAAGGGAAAAGGAGGAGAAAAACTAATGGAGGAAATTATCACTGAAAATTTCTCAACTCTTATGAAAGACTTAAAATTGCAGATCCAAGAAGTGCAGTGTACCTAAAAGAGACTAGATCATAATAGATGTACTCTGAGACACTTACTAATCAGAATGTCAGAGGTCAAAGAGAAATTGTGAAAGCAGCAAAAGAAAAGCAATCCATCCCATATAAGGGAAGCCCAATAAGACGTGCATAGATTTCTCAGCAGACCCATGGAGGCAAGAAGACAGTGGGATGATATATTAAAATTGCTAAAGGAGAAAAACTGCCAACCAAGGTTTCTATATGCAGCAAAATTGTCCTTCAAAAATGAGGGAGAAATGAAAATATTTTCAGGCAAAAAAATCACTGAAAGAATTTGTGACCAAGAGACCAACTCTGCAAAAAATACTAAAGGGAGCACTAGAGGCAGATATGAAAAGACAGAATAGAGAGTTGTGGAAAAGAGTGTAAAAGGAAAACTATCAGTAAAGGTAAAAAGAGAAATTAGACATGACATATAAAATCCAAAAGGCAAAAATGTAGAAGAAAGTACTTCCCATACATTAATAACACTAAATGTTAATGGATTAAACTCCCCAAACAAAAGACATAGACTGTCAGAATGGATTTAAAAACAGGGGCCATCTATATGCTGTCTACAGGAAACACATTTAGAGCCAAGGATAAGCATAGGTTGAAAGTGCAAGGTTAGGAGAAGATAATTCATGCAAATAACAATTAGATAAGAGCAGGAGTAGCTATACCAATATTTAACAAATTAGGCTTCAAATGAAAAACAAAATAGACAAAGAAGGTCACTATGTATTAGTAAAAGGAACTATTCAACAAGAAGACATAACAATCATAAATATTTATGCACCAAGCCAGAATGCTCCAAAATACATGATGCAAATACTAAAAACACTGAAAAGAGAAATAGACACATCTATGATAATAGTAGGAGACATCAATTTCCCACTCTCATCAATGGACAGAACATCTAGACAGAGAATCAACAAAGAAACAGAGAATTTGAATAATACAACAAATGAGCTAGGCTTAACAGACATTTAAAAACATTATACCCCACAACAGGAAGATACACCTTTTTCTCAAGTCCTCATGGATCATTCTCAAGGATAGACCATATGCTGGGTCACAGAGCAAGTCTCAATAAATTAAAAAAGATTGAAATCATACAAAACACTTTCTCAAATCATAAGCAAATAAAGTTGGAAATCAATAATAGGCAGAGTGCCAGGAAATTCACAAAAGTATGGAGGCACAATGACACAGTCTTAAACAACCAGTGTGTCAAGGAAGAAATTGCAAGAGAAATAAGTAAATATCTCCAGGCAAATGAAAATGAAAGCACAACTATCACAACTTATGGGATGCAGCAAAGGCAGTGCTAAGAGGGAAATTTATTGCCCTAAATGCTTATATCAAAAAAGAAGGAAGGGCAAAAATTGAGGAATTAACTGTCCACCTGAAAAAAGTAGAGAAAGAACAGCAAACTAACCTCAAAGCAAGCAACCTTTCCTCAAAAGGAAAGAAATGAAGATTAGAGCAGAAATAAATGAAATTGAAAACATGAAAACAACTGAGAAAATCAACAAAACCAGAAGATGGTTCTATGAGAAAATCAATAATGTTGATGGACCCTTAGCAAGATTGTTAAAAAGAAGAAGAGAGAGCTTCCAAATAAATAAGATCAGAAAAAGAAGAAGAGACATAACCACTGATCCCACAGAAATAATGGAAGCAATGACAAGATACTATGAACAATTTTATGCTAATAAGCATGACAATGTAGGTGAAATGGACAACTTTCTAGAAAGTCATGAACACCAAACTTTGACTCGAGAAGAAATAGACGACCTCAAGAAGACAATCACAAGTGAAGAAATTTAATCAGTCATTAAGAAGCTCTCCAAAAAGAAAAGTGCAGGATTCACTTTTGAATTCTACCAAACATTCCAGATAGAATTAGTACCAATCCTGCTCAAACTCTTCCAAAAAATTGAGGAGGAGGGAAAGCTACCTAACTCATTCTATGAAGCCAACATCACCCTCATACCAAAGCCAGACAAAGATATTACAAAAAAAAAACTGCAGACCAATCTCTCTAATGAATATAAATACAAAAATCCTCAACGAAATTCTAGGAAATTGAATCCAGCAACACATTAAAAGAATTACACATCATGACCAAGTAGGATTCATTCCAGGTATGCAAAGATGGTTTGACATAAGAAAATCAATTAATGTAATACACCATATCAACAGATCAAAGCAGAAAACCACATGATCATCTCGATTGATGCAGAAAAGGCATCTGACAAAATTCAACATCCTTTCCTGTTGAAAACACTTCAAAGGATCAGAGTAGAAGGGAACTTCCTCAAAATGATAAAGGGAAAATATGAAAAGCCCACAGCTAACATCATCCTCAATGCGGAAAAACTGAAAACTTTCCCCCTAAGATCAGGAACAAGACAAGGATGTTCACTATCACCATGGTTATTCAACATTGTGTTGAAAGTTCTAGCCAGAGCAATTAGACAAGAAAAAAAATGCAAGACATCAAAGCTGGAAAGGAAGAAGTAAAACTCTCAATATTTGTAGATGATATGATACTATATGTCAAAATCCCCCCCAAAAATCACAGCAAAACTACTAGAGCTAATAAATGAGTACATCAACGTACAGGATACAAAATCAACACTCAAAAATCTGTTGTGTTTCTATACACTAGTAACGAACACTCTGAGGGGGGGAAATCAAGAAAAGAATTCCATTTACAATTGCAACCAAAAGAATAAAGTATTTAGGAATAAATTTAACTGAAGATACAAAAGACCTATTCAAAGAAAAACACAAGGAATTGTTAAAAGAAATCACAGAAGACCTAAATAGATGGAAGGGCATACCATGATCATGGATTGGAAGACTAAATATAGTTAAGATGTAAATTCTACCTAAATTGATTTACAGTTTCAATGCAATACCTACTAAAATCCCAACAACTTACTATTCAGAAACTTAAAAACCTGTAACTAAATTTATCTAGGAGGGCAGGGTGCCCCAAATAGCTAAAAGTATCCTAAGAAGAAAAGATGAAGTCAAAGGTCTCACACTACCTGACTTTAAGGCATATTATAAAGCTACAGTAGTCCAAACAGCATGGTACTGGCATAAAGATAGATATACTGTCCAATGAAATTGAATAGAGTGTTCAGATATAGACCAGCTCATCTACAGACAATTGATCTTTGATAAGGCATTAATGACAACCCACCTGGGACAGAACAGCTTCTTCAATAAACGGTGCCTAGAGAACTGGATATCCATATGCAAGAGAATGAAAGAGGACCCATATCTCACACCATGTGGTACTTAGATTCCGTTTTCAACGTGGCCAGGTGAAGACACCTAGTTCTGTTGCTGTGGACATGAGTCAATTGTACATGAACCTTATCTGTTGCTGATTACATCTGCAGTAAGCTAGGAGGTGTGCCTGCTGCAATGAATGATGTTTGACTTAATTGGCTGGTGCTTAAATGAGGAAGCTCAATGTAGCACAGCCCAAGCAGCTCAGCATACCTCATCTCAGCACTCGCAGCTGTTAAGTCCTTTGGAGATGCAGAAAGAAATCATCCTGAGGAAAGTTGTTTGAAACCTGAGGCCCAGAGAGAAGGCCAGCAGAGACTACATTGTGCCTTCCAACATAAGAAAGATCCTCAATTGAAATTTAGCTCGCTTTCCTCTGAAGAACTTACAAAATAAATCCCCTTTTATTAAAATCCAATCAGTCTCTGGTGTGTTGCATTCTAGCATCCAGCAAACTAGAACACACCCTACACAGAAATTAACTCAAAATGCATCAAAGACCTAAACATTAAATCTAAGATCATAAAACTGTTAGGAGAAAGTGTAGGGAAATATCTTATAAATCTTATATTAGGAGGCGGTTTCCTAGACCTTACACCCAAAGCAAGAGCATTACAGAAAGAAAGAAAGAAATGGGAATTTCTCAAAATTGAGCACTTTTGCACATCAAAGAACTCCATCAAGAAAGCAAAAAGACAGCCTACACAGTGGGAGACAATATTTGGATATGATATATCAGATAAAGGTGTAGTATCCAGAATTTATAAAGAGGTTGTTCAACTCAACAAAGAGACAGCCAACCCAATTACAAAATGGGCAAAAGACGTGAACAGACACTTCTCAGAAGAGGAATTACAAATGGTCAAAAGGCACATGAAGAGATGCTGAACTTCCCTGGCTATTAGAGAAATGCAAATCAAAACCACAATGAGATATCATCTCACACCCACCAGAATGACCATTATCAATAAACAGAACATAATAAATGCTGGAGAGGATGTGGAGAAAGAGGCACACTTATCCACTGTTGGTGGGAATGTCAAATGGTAAAACCGCTGTGGAAGGCAGTTTGGCAGTTCCTCAAAAAGCTAAATATAGAATTGCCATATGACCCGGTAATACCATAGTAGGTGTCTACTCAGAAGACATGAGGGCAAGGACACAAGTAGACATTTGCACACCAATGTCTATAGCAGCATTATTTACAATTGTGAAGAGATGGAAACAGCCAAAAAGTCCATCAACAGACAGGTGGCTAAACAAACTGTGGTATATACACACAATGGAATATTATGAAGTTGTAAGACCGAATAAATTTATGAAGTATGTAACAACATGGACGGATCTTAAGGACATTATGCTGATTAAGAGTAGCCAGAAACAAAAGGACAAATACTGTATGGTCTCATTGATATGAACTGACATAAGTGAATAAACTTGGAAAATTTCATTGGTAACAGAGACCATAAGGAGGTAGAAATAGGGCAGGACATTGGGTAATTGGAGCTGAAGGGATACAGATTGTGCAAAAGGACTGAATGTAAAAAGTCAGAAATAGACATCACAATACTACCTAACTGTAATACAATTATGTTAAAACATTGAATGAAGCTGAATTTGACAATGATAGAGGGAGGAGGGCTGGGGGCACAAATGAAATCAGAAAGAATAACAGATGATAAAGACTGGGGTGGTATAATCTAGGAATGCCTAGAGTGTATAATGATAGTGACTAAATGTACAAATTAAAAAAAATGTTTTTGTATGAAGAAGAACAAAGGAATGTCATTACTGCAGTGTGCTGAAAATAGATGGTAATTAATATTTTAAAATTTTACCTAATGTATGAGACTAAAGCAAAAAACGTTTATTTGGTACAAAATTTATATTTTGTCTAGTGCATTTCTAATATAACTTATGTAAACAGCTTAAATGAACACCATAAGTACATGGAACCTTGAGCAGGATGTGCGATTTTGTTGGTTTGTCCACAGTGATGCCCTGATAAATCCCAGAGTGAGTTGAACAGTGAATAAAAAAGTATTTGCAAAGTCCTCTTTGGAGAATGATGAGAAACAGGGAAAATTCAACTTCCCCAGTTGAATTCTTGATATTCTCACAAGCAGTGCAGATAGCCAAAGCTATAGGCTGAGCCCCCAGTCTTGGAGTTTGTTCATATGAAACTTAACCCCACAAAGGATAGGTCCAGCCAACTTAAAATTAGGCCTAAGAGTTACCCCCAAGACAATCTCTTTTGTTGCTCAGATGTGGCCTCTCTCTCCAGACAACAAAACAAGCAAATGCACCACCCTCCCCCTGACTACGTGGGACATGACTCTCAAGGATGCAGACCTTCCTGGCAATGTGGGACAGAAATCCTGGAATGAGCTGTGACTCAGAATCAAGGGATTGAGAAAAATCCTAAAATGATCTGAGACTCAGCATCAGGGGATTGAGAAAACATTCTCGACTAAAAGGGGGAAGAGTGAAATGAGACAAGATAAAGTGTCAATGGCTGAGAGATTTTGAACAGAGTCAAGAAGTTATGCTGGAGGTTATTCTTCAACATTAAATAGATATCACTTTGTTAGTCAATATGTAGTGGAGAGGCTGTAAGTAACTGCCTGAATATGTGGAATTGTGTTCCAGTATCCATGTTTCTTGAAGATGATTGTATAATTATATAGCTTTCACAATGTGACTGTGTGACTGTGAAAACCTTTTGTCTGATGCTCCTTTTATTTACCATACCACAGATGAGTAAAACATATGGAATAAACATGAATAATAGGGGGAACTAACATTAAAATAAATTTAGAGTGAAATGCTGGTGATCTGTGAAGGGGAGAGGTGGGGTATGGTATGTATGAATTTTTTTCTGTTTTCTTTTTATTTCTTTTCCCAAATAGATGCAAATATTCTAAGAAATGATCATGAGAATGCATATGAAACTGTGTGATGATATTGTGAATTACTGATTTAAAAAATGTAGAATGGATTGATCAAAAGTTATGAATGTTTGCATTTGTTTGATGTTTTTTGGTATTAAAAAATATTTTAAAATTAATTTAAAAAAACCCTGCCCTTAGTTAAAAATGATCATACAGGGCCAGATAGCAGGGATTTAAAATATAATCATATGAATAATAATCACAAATGTTCTTAAATTAGTAATATATGAAATTCAAATAATAATAAAAAATAGCATGAAAAGATGTTCATTTTCACTGGCGATAAGGGAAATGCTGATCAAGACTACAATGTGATACCACCCCACAGCTATAGGAATAGCTGCTATTAAACAAACAGGAACTATACATGTTGAAGAGGATATGGAGAAACCAGGACACTCATGCACTGCAGGTGGGAAGGTATAATAGTGTAGCTGCTACGGATGACTCTTTGGCAGTTCCTTGGGAAAATAAATATTGAGTTGCCCTATTACCCTGCAATAGCCATGCTTGGTATATACACTGAAGACCTGAAAGTAATGATACAAAAAGACGTTTGCTCACCAAAGTTCATGGCAACATTATTCACAATCGCCAAAAAATGGAAACAGACCAAATGCCCATCAACAGCTGAGTGGATCAACAAAACATTGTTTATACATATAATAGAATATTATGCAGCAGCATGATGAAATGACATTCTGTAGCACATGACAAGAGCTTTGAGGACATAGTGCTGAGTGAAATAAAGCAGACACAAAAAGATAGATACTGTATGATTCCACTTTTATGTGCAGCATAGAGGTATGATCAGAGATTTATAATACAGAATATGGGGGACTTAAAGATACATAGAGGCTAGAGATAGGTGAACAGTTAGCTAACAAGGATGAACTTAAATGTAAGGGACTAGATACAAGTGAAGGTGGTTCTCTAGTGGATCTATAAGTAATATTACCATGTTGAAGATGAACAAGATTGAAATGGGTTGTATAGATCAATGTATCCTATAGATAAATACCAGAAATTTGAATTAATTCTTGCAAGAATTAATTCAAAGATATGATTCATATATGAAGGGTGTTTAAGTCCAGGGTGCAGGTGGGAAACTGACATTTGTATGACATGGACTATGTTCAAAAGGAAAATATCAGCTCTACCACAGCAACAGCAGAGGTAAATAATGGGGGGAGGAACAAGAGTCAAGAGGAGGATTAGATTTTCTATTTGGTGAGGGTGTGTTTATTGGTTTTCTTTCTCTCAGAAACAATGAAATTATCTAACATTGAGAATGTTGATGGATTCTGGACTTTGGGCACTATACATTATGGCTATTGAATGCAGGGTGCCTAAAGGATGCACTGACTGAGAAGGAGATTGATGAACAATGGTGCATACTTATTAACGAATAGTGTGCTGTGACAAAAAGGAACAAAGTCATGAGGCATGCAACAGTGTGAATGAACATGTGGGGCATTTGGTGAGGCAAAATAAACCAGGAAAAAAAGAACAACAATGGTATGGCCACCTTTATAAAAAGCTTATGAGAAAACAGGGGCCCAGATTGTAAGCTTTTAGAGCAGACACATTAAATCCGAAGTGGAGTTTATTATTTCTTGATTTTGAGAGTCTGTTCAATATATATACAAAAAACATGACAGTTAGAGATAAGAACAAAGCCAATCAGGTTCTAGTAAAGGTAATTCAGAACACAGGGGTAAGGAAGATAGTGTCTTATTTTAGAGCCACATATACTCTTTGAGACCAAAGAAGAAAGTTTTATTTGGTCTGGAACTGAAATGCTCTGTAGTGCATAATCTAACTCAACCTATCTGTACAGATCATTTGAACAACCAAAACATAGGGAACCCAGAATAAGAAAGAGGTCCTTTAATCCTGTATAGATTATGGTTATTCCTGGATACATCCTAGTGTATATTAAGCAGGTAATCACAAAGTATTGGCAAAGTCTCCTGAGGGATAGGAGAAAGAATATGGAACTAGTAAACCTTACCATCAGGGAATCCCCTGATACTGTGTCTAACTTTAAGAGACACACGAATCAATAGGCCATGCCCTTGATCTGAGGCTTACTCTTGTGAAGCTTATGTAGGTAACAGAGGAACTTAGACTACCTATAAGTGTGCCTAAGAATTAGCTTCAGTTAGACTTTGCTACCTATCATAACCTGCCAAATTCCAATCAGGACTATTCCAGTCAATCCTAAAGAACACCTAGGGTGATATATAAGATTCCACAAGGTTTCCATGCACTAGAGTAACTTTCCAGAAACCTACAACCTCCAGATGGGTCCCTGGTCCAGATAAGTCCTGAAACCTAGAAGGTCCAGTCTTTCCAGAACATCACACAGTTCCATCTCCCTACCCCATATAAGTGACAGACCCTTCCAATATGAAAAATTTAGAATTGCCATAGCCCAAACACCCCTAAATAGAGTGATGGAAAGATTAAAGGTTATGGTGGAGTTATACAGTGAAGATATGATTTAACAATTGAATATGAATGCTGAATGATTAAATTGATATCTCTTTTAGTCTCCAGTATATTAGAGCAGTTAGAAGTAAAAATCTAAAATTGTGGAATTGTAACCCATGTCAAACTCTAAAATATGTTCTACAACTAATTGTGCTGCTGCACTTTGAAATTTATAGCTTTTTTGTATATATGCTATTTTTCATTTAAAAAGGTGGAAAAGTATATTGTGATGATAAAAAAAATATTTAAGCCCTCTAGCCTCCTATATTCTGGAGCAGATAGAAGGAAAAATATCTGAGAGGATTGTATGGTAGCCCATGGTAAATTCTGATATCTGTCCTGTAATTATTTGTTGAAGAGTGCTTTGAAAACTATTGTTTTTTTTATTTCTTTGCCTTGTGTATATGTTATACTATGCAATAAAAAAGTTTAAAAAATCAATTGTAAAAAAATAAAGAGAAGGGATAAAAACAATTTTAAGTGCCAACTAGCAGCATCACCAATGTAATTACTGCTTTGAGTAAAGTCATTATCACATGAAAGAACAAAAATAAAGTATTATAGTACTTGCTGAAAAATTGTTCAGCTAAAATGAGTACAAAATTTTCTTAAATGTGTTCTTTTCCATCTTAAATTTAACTTTATATTACTACACATTCAACACAATGTTTTTTCTACAAATTAAGCTAATTAAAAAATAAATTTAGGAATTGTATGGAGCAATGACATTTAGTGAGCTTAAGTGCCCTGCATAAAAGTTAAAATGGTGAAAAATTGGAATTTTGTTTTGCTAATGTCAGAGTCATGCTTGCTTGTATTTTTAATAATACTTTGTACTGACTGAAAATATTGCTTTTACATATACATATTCTTGTTTTACTTTGGATTTTCATTTCAATGCATTTACATTATAAACATTTTATTTTATCAAAAAGAATATATATATAACAACATACAAACATTCAAATAATCTTAACATACAAACATATCATACATGGCATACAATCAATGGCTCACAATATCATCACCCTGATCAATTTTCTGAACATGTGCCACACTCCAGAAAAGGAAATAAAAAAGAAAGAAGAAAAACTCATATATAACATAGCCCTCATCCCTTCATTGATCCCTAGCATTTCCATCTACCCAATTTATTATTTATTTATTTATTTTTGCATAGGCAGGCACCGGGAATCAAACCCAGATCTCTGGCATGACAGGCGAGAACTCTGCCTGTTGAGCCACTGTGGCCCAACCTACCCAATTTATTTTAATCTTTGTTCCCCTACTATTTATTCATATTATTTAATTATTTTTATTCATATTTTTTACTCATCTGTCCATACCCTAGCTAAAAGAAACATCAGACACAAGGTTTTCACAATCACACAGTTGCATTGTAAAAGTTATATAATTCTACAATCATCTTCAAGAAACAAGGCTACTGGAACACAAATATACAGTTTCAGGTACTTCCCTGCCACTCCTCCAATACACCATAAACTAAAAAGAGGATATCTATATAATGCATAAAAATAATGTCCAGGATAACCTCTTAACTCTGTTCAAAAACTCTCAGCCACTGACACTTTACTTTGCCTCATTTCTCTCTTCTCCCTTTTGGTCAAGAAGTCTTCCTCAATCCTTTGATGCCAGGTCCTGTCTCATCCTGGGATTCCTGTCTCATGTTGTCAGGGAGGTTTACACCATGGGGACTCATGTTCCACATAGAGGGAGTGGGCAGTGAGTTCATTTGCTGTATCAGCTTAGAAATAGAGGCTACATCTGAGCAACAAAAGAGGTTCTCTCGGGGTGACTCTTAGGCCAAATTTTTAAGTAGGCTTTGTCTATCCTTTGTAGGAATAAGTTTCATAAGGGTGACTTCAAGATCAAGGGCTTGACCTATTAATTTCGTTGTCCCAATGTTTGCTAGAATATCAGAAATTCTCCAAATGTGGACATTGAATATTGCCCCCTTCCTCCCCATTCCCCCAAGGAGACTTCACAAATACTTTTTTGTTCACTGTCCAAATCTCTCTAGGATTTATTGGGACATCCCAGTAACCTGGACAAACCAACAAAATATCATGACCCATTCAACAGTCCATGTAATTATGGTGTTAACTAAACAGACCATACAATTTAAATTAGAAATGCACCACCCCAAATATAAATTCTGCACCAAATAAACATCTCTCCCTATAGTCTCACATAGAAGTTGATCTTTTAAGATATGAATAATATCATCCTTTGCCCAGTCTTTGGATATACATTAGTCCTATCCAGATCAGCTTCATTCATATCGGAATTCAGTGTCTGATCACTTTTTCAACTTTTTAAACAGTTCCTATATGAGGTAGTGCTGACTTTCATAGCTTCAGAACTTGAACATTGAGACCCAGGTGTCACATAAACAACTGACGTTTCTGGGAAAGACCATGATATATACAAAAAGCTCAGTATCTCAGAGTTTAGAACTAACAGTTACACCTCCTAAATATATGTGACTGCTGTAAGAGCTTACAATCTAGGACCTTTTACAGTAAGCCCCAACCTGGTAACCCATACTCTCTGGTTTAGTTCACCAAATTTTTATTTTATAGTTAGTCCATATGATTGAGACATGATAATATTTGTCTTTTTGTTCCTGAGATTTCATTCAACATATGGCTCTTAAGGTTCATTCATCTATTTGCATGACTCACAACTTCATTACTTCTTGCTTCCAATCAGTAGTCCATTGTATGAATACACCATAGTTCCCCTTCCATTGCTCAATTGTACACTTAATCCACCTCCATCCCTTGTGAAACAGGAACACTTCCATGAGAAACACCAGTGTACAAATGTCTATTCATGTCCCCACACTCAGTTCCTCCAGGCACACACTGAGCAATGGAGTTTCAGGATCATATGTCAAACCCACCCCTAGCCCCCTTTGGAACCACCACACTGCCCTCCAATGGGCTACACCCCTCATTTTCCTACTGAGAGTGAGTAGGTGTATCTCTCTCTCCACATTATACAATCCAGCCTAATTGTATAGACATGCTATATCTGACCATACTCTATCTGAAGATACTTCCTTTTCTTTTACACAGAATCCATGACCTTTTTCCAATTCATCCACCCGTTGACCTTCAGCTTTGGCACAATGCCTTGTTTACATTCAATGGAAGCATATTACAATGGGACCAATGACACTAGACCCTAGCTTATATTGATTGTACAATTTCCAATATATTGCCTATTTTCAGCACCCTGCAATACTGACATTAATTTGTTCTCATTCATGCAAAAACATTTTAAATTTATATAGTTAATACTCATCATTGTATCCTCTAGACTTTCCTAAATTATACCATGTCAGCCTTTATGCTTTGTCCCTTATTCTGGTTTCATACATGCCCCCAGCCCTTCTCCCTCTATGATACTCACATTCAGTTTCATTCAGTGTATTTATATTATTGTGGTAAAATCAGGTACTATTGTGTTAGCCATTTCTGAATTTTTACAATCAATCTTATTGCACAATTTTTATTCTCTCAGCACCAACTGCCCAATCTCTATCCTATTTCTATCCCCTGATAATCTCTGTTCTTAACTTCAATTATCCACATTCACTCATTAATATTAGTTCATATTTATGAGACCATGCAGTATTTGTCCTTTTGTTTCTGGCTAATTTCATTCAGCATAATGTCCTCAAGGTCCATCCATACTGTTACATGCATCATGACTTTCTTCTGTCTTATGGATACGTAATATTCCATTGTATGTATATAGTACAGCTTGTTTAGCCTCTCATCTGTTGATGGACATTTGGGATGATTCTATCTCTTGGCAATTGTAAATAATGCTGCTGTAAACATTGGTGTGCAAATCTCTCTTTGTGTCCTTGCCCTTGTGTCCTCTAAATAGATACCTAGCAATGGTATTGTTGGATCATATGACAATTCTATACTTAGCTTCATGAGGAACCACCAAACTGCTTTCAACAACGATTTTACCATTTTACATTCTCATCAACAGTGGATAAGTGTGCCTCTTTCTCCACATCTCCATCAACACATGTTGTTTTCTGTGTTTTTGATGATGGTCATTTCTAGTGGATGTCAAATGATGTCTCGTGGTTTTGATTTGTGTTTCCCTAGTACCCTATGAAGTTGACCATCTTTTCATTATCTTTTAGCCATTTGCATTTCCTCTTCTGAGAAAAGTCTGTTCATATCTTTTGCTCATTTTTAATTGGGTTGTTTTTCTGTTTGTTGTTGAGTTGAAGAATCTCTTTATATATTCTGGATACTAAACGATTATCTGATATGAGGTTTCCAAATAGTGTCTCCCATTGTATAGGCTGTCTTTTTACTTTCTTGAAAAAGTTTTTAGATGTACAAATGTGTTTAATTTTTAGGATTCCCATTTATCTATTTCTTTCTTCAATGCTCATGGCTTGGTATAAGACCTAAGAAATCACTTCTGATTACAAATTTCTCAAGATTTTTCCCTACATTTCTTCGAAGTTTTATGATCTTAGCTCTAATATTTAGGTCTTTGATCCGTGTTTGAGTTAATTTTTGCGTAAGTTGTGTGTATGGATCCTCTTTCATTCTTTTGCATATGGATATCCAGTTCCCCAAGCACCATTTATTGAAGTGGCTGCTCTGTCCTGGGTGAGTTGGCTTGATCACCTTTTCAGAGATCAACTGTCCATAGATGAGGGGTCTATATCTGGACACTCTATTTTTCTTCAGTATGTCTATCTTTATGTCAGTATTATGTTGTTTTGCCCACTGTAGTTTCATAATGTGTTGTAAAGTCAAGTAGTGTGAGACCTCCCCCCTTCATTTTTCTTCCTCAAGATAATTTTTGGCTATTTAGGGTAAACTGCCCTGCCAAATAAATTTGATCAGTGGTTTTTCTATTTCTGCAAGGTAAGTTTTTAGGATTTCAATTGGTATTGCATTGAAAATTTAAATCAATTTGGGTAGAATTGACATATTAACTATATTTAGTCTTCCAATCCATGAACATGGTGTGCCCTTGCATTTATTGAGATCTCCCAAGATCTCTTTTAGCAAATTCCTGTAGTTTTCTCTGTATAGGTCTTTTGTGTCCTTAGTTAAATTTATTCCTAAATATTTTATTTTTTGGTTACTACTTCAAATAGATATTTTTCTTGATTTCCTTCTCAGGTTGCTCATTACTACTGTATAGAAACACTACTAATTTGAGGATGCTCATCTTGTATCCTGCTATTTTGTTATACTCATTTATTAGCTCTAGAAGTTTTGCTGTGGATTTTTTTGGAATTTTCAAAATGTAGTATCATATAATCTTCAAACCATGTGAATTTTATTTCTTCCTTTCCAATCTGTATGACTTTATTTCTTTTTCTTGTGGAATTGCTCTGACTAGACCTTCCAGCACAATGTTGAATAACAATGGTGACAAGTAACAATCCTTGTCTTGTTACTGATCTAAGTGGGAAAGATTTTAGACTTTCCCAATTGAGGATGATGTTAGGTGTGGTTTTTCATATATTCCCCTTATCATATTCAGGAAGTTTTCTTCTATTCCTATCCTTTGAATTGTTTTTATCAATAAAAGATGTTGAATTTTGTCAAATGCCTTTTTGGATTAATCAAAATGATCAGGTCGTTTTTCTACTTTGATTTGTTGATATGGTGTATTACATTAATTGATTTTCTTATATTGAACCAGTTTTGCATATCTGGAATAAATCCCACTTGATCATGGTGTATAATTCGTTTATTGTGCTGTTCTATTTGATTTGCAAGTATTTTGTTGAGGATTTTTGCATCTATATTCATTTGAAAGATTGGTCTGTAATTTTCTTTTCTCATAGTATCTTTGCTTGGTTAGGTATAAGAGTGACATTGGCTTGATAGAATGAGTTAGGTAACTTTTCCTGCTTTTCATTTTTTCAAGACTTTGAGCAGGATTGATACTAATTATTTCTTGAATGCTTGTAGAATTCACATGTGAAACCATCTGGTCCTAGACTTTTCTTTTTGGGGAGTTCTTGATGATTGATTCAATCTCCTGTAATTGGTTTGTTGAGGTTGTTTATTTCTTCTCATGTCAATGTTGGTTGTTCATGCCTTTCTAGGAAGCTGTCAATTTCATCTACATTGTCTAGTTTGTTAGAATAGAGTTGCTCATATTATCCTCTCATTACATCCTTTATTTCTGTGGGTTCAGTGGTTATGATCCTCTTCCACTTCGGGTTTTATTTATTTGCATCCTCTCCCTTTTCCTTTTTGTCAACCTAGCTAAAGGTCCATCGATTTTATTGATTTTCACAAAGATCCAACTTCCAGTTTTGTTGATTTTCTTGATTGTTTTCATGTTCTCAATTTCATTTATATGTGCTCTAAACTTCATTATTTCTTTCCTTTTGTTTACTGTGGGGTTAGTTTGCTGTTTTTTCTCTAGGTTTTCCAAGGAAACAGTTAGTTCCTTGATTTTTGCTCTTTCTTCTTTTTTTAATATAGGCATTTAAGGGAATAAATTTTCCCTTTAAAACTACCTTTTTTGCATCCTATAAATTTTGATATGTTGCACTTTCATTTTCATTTTCCTTGACATGTTTATTGATTTCTCTTATAATTTCTTCCTTGATTCACTGGATTTTTTTTAAAGTGTGTTGTTTAGCCTCCCTATATTTGTGATTTTTCTTGCCCTCTACATGTTATTGATTTCCAACTACATTCCTTTATGATCTGATAAACTATTTTGTGTTATTTCAATATTCTTAAATTTATGGAGCCTCACTTTGTGACTCAACATATAGTCTATCCTTAGAAATGATCCATGAACACTTAAGAGCAATGTATATCATGCTGTTGTGGTATGTAATGTTCTGTAAATGTCTGTTAGGTCTAGTTCATTTATTGTATTATTGAAATTCTCAGTTTCTTTGTTGATCCTCTGTCTAGATATTCTGTTCATTGATGAGAATGGGGAATTGAAGTCTCCAATTATTATGTTAGAGGTGTCTATTTCTCCCTTCAGTGTTGTCAGTGCTTTTCTCAGGCATTTTGGAGCACAATGGCTTGGTGCATAAAAATTTATGATTGTTATGTCTTCTTTTTGAATTGTTCATTCTATTAATATGTAGTGTCCTTCTTTTAATTATATTACATTTGAAGTCCAATTTGTCACACATTTGTATAGCTACTCCTGCTCTTTTCTGATTGTTGTTCTCATGAAATATCTTTTCTCTACCTTTTACTTTCAACCTATTTTAGTCCTTCAGTCTAAAATGTGTTTTCTGTAAACAGTAAATAGATGGGTCCTGTTTTGTAATCCACTCTGCACTATGTCTTTTGATTGGTGAATTTAATCCATTAACATCTATTGTTATTACCATTACCTTTACTGATATTCTTCATTTCTACATTTTTCAAAGACCTCTCATGCCTTTTCCTATCTGACTGCCTTTTGTATTTCTTGCAGAGCCAGTCTCTTCATCAGAAATACTCTGATTGCTTTTCTGAAATGTTTTAATCTTCCCTCATTTTTGAAGTACAATTTTGCTGGATATAGAATTCCTGGTTGGCAGTTCTTCAATTTTCGAATCTTAAATATATCATACCACTACCTTCTCACTTCCATGGTTTCTGCTGAGAAATCCATACACGTTCTTATGGGGCATCACCTGTGTGTGATGGATTGCTTTTCTCTTGCTGCTTTCAAAATTCTCTCTTTCTCTTTGCCTCTGACATTCTGATTAGTAAGTTTCTTGAAATACATCTATTTGGATCTAGTCTGTTTGGGGCATGCTGCACTTCCTGGATCTGTAATTTGAAGTCTTTCATAAGAGTTGTGAAATTTTCAGTGACTATTTCCTTCATTAGTCTTTCTCCTCATTTTCTATTCTCTTCTCCTTCTGGGACACCCACAACACATATATTCATATTCTTTCAGTTGTCATTCAATTACTAAGACTCTGCTCATATTTTCCCAGTCATTCCTTATACTTTCTTTTCTGTGTTGGATTTCAGATTTCCAGTCTGCTAGTTCACGAATCCTTTCTTCTGCTCCTTCAAACCTGTTGATATTGATTTCCATTTTTTTCATCTTCTAATATGCCTCTCATTCCCATAAGTTCTCTAATTTGTTTTTTCAAACTTTAAATTTCTTCTTTTTGTTCACTCAATGCCTTCTTTATATTCTCCCTCCACTTGTTCATTTATGTTTGATGAGATTTTCCATGTCTGTTCAAACATCCTGAATTGGTTGTTTCAACTCCTGTATCTTGCATGAATTATTGGTTTGTTCATTTCACTGAGTCACATCTTCAAGTTTCCTAGAATGACTCATTTTTTTTTGCTGGTATCTAGGCATTTGATTTCTTTAGTTAATTTATCCTGAAAGTTATTTTCTTCTTTTACCTTGGATTTTCTGGCAGGATGGCTTTCTTCCCTGTTTTTTGACATTCAGTTCAACTTATTCTAGACTTATAGCATAGGTTCTGTTTAACTGATCAGAATTTTTCAGTTCTTGTATTTCTGTTTCTTTCCCTGCCTATATGGAGTTTTTATATTTTGGGAGGGAGGGTCTCCCCAGATATTAGAGACCCCAATCAGATTTGCCTGACCAGACTAGTCCATGTTTCAGGAGGAAAGAACTTCTAGCTTCAGTTTTCCCTGAGGCTGAGACCCAAGCGAGTTGCCAGACATTCCTAAGAAGCCTATAGACTCTGCGCTTTTCAAATCTTGTCCAGCATGTGGTGCTTGTCTTCTCATGGCTCCCTGCCAGCCTAAAATGATATAGTGAATTTAATTTTACCAGCTTCTCTATGCTGGGGGCAAGGTAAATTGGCCTTAATTGCTTCAATTTTCCAGTCCCTGGTGTCTGAATTCCTTGGAAGAATGATTCCACTTTAGCCCGGTTCCACCTTTTTCTTGGGGGAAGTACAGTCCTTAAGTAATTGACTCCTTTCATCTAATTAGTTACTTTGTTTTCCTTAGGAACTTACTTCTGCCCTTGCCTGGGGCAGTACTGGTGCCTAGGAAGGCTTCCAGTTCAAGCTAATGAGCAGTTAAGTAGTAGAGGAAGCAGAAAAAAATCCCTTTCAGAGCAGGATGCCTGCTCCTTGAACTTGTCACTCAAGAGTTTTAGTTGGTACTTGGCCCCATGTATCTCCAGGCTCTTTATGCCTCCCCCCCCCACTTCTACTTTTATTGTTCAGTCCTTTTCCATTATTTTGTGCCATTCAACTGAAAAAGACTCAGTTTTTTTTTCTTTTTACATCAGCCCTTCTCCCTCTCTGCTGGGGCAAATACCCCTAGTACTTTTAGCACTTATTCCAGGATTATTTGTGCTTGGGGGCTATTTTCAGTAGTTAAAATTTGGCAATTAATTCTGCAAGGTGAGCTTGGTTGAGCTAAACCCTTGATAGGTAATGTCTGCTTCTTTTCCCCTTGGGAAATTAGGATATTGACATCATGGGGGATGGGCACTGGCCTCCATGGACTGGGAGACTTACAGTTCTATGTGTGATCTCAGCTGGTCCAACTTGCCCAGACTGGTTCATGCTGTGTGTCCATTCACTGATGTTGCCCAAGAAGTTGTTCTGTACTATTTCTTTGGCTATTTACTAGTTGCTTTGGAAGATGAACTAAAGCTGCACCTCACTCAGTCATTTTCATTTTAGCTAGATCTTTGGCTTGTGCTGCAGCTTCTATATCAGCACTTGCTCCTTCACCTTGAATTTTTATGCAATGGAGATGGCTCCTTTCCTGAAATCTCAAGAACCAACCTCTGCTAAGCTCAAGCTTTACTTCAGTAGCTTGTGCATTTTGCTCAGCCTTAACAAAATTGAAGAGATTTAGAGTCTTGCTCTGGATTAGCCTTTGGCTAAAGGGAATGTAATGGTGTCTTTGATATTCTAAGCAGATTGTGATGGTTAAATTCATGTGTGAAAGTTGGCCAGATTATAGTATCCAGTTGTTTGGTCAAGGAAGCACTGGACTGACTGTTACTGTAAGGGCATTTTATGGATTTAAGTCATCAGTAGGTCAATTGCATCTACAATCATAAAGAGGTTGACTTTGATAATAAGAGAAGTCACATCCAAACAGGTGAAGTCTTTAAAAGAAGTGATGATTTCAGGAGCCAGATGGGAGAATTTCCATCTCTACTTCAACCAGCCAACTTCTTGTGGGAAATTCTTTGAAAACCTTCATCAAATATTCCAGCATGAGGCATGCCCTATGGAATTTGGACTGTCAATCCCCACAATAATGTCAGTGAAGTCCTACAAAAAAATCTCATATCACATATAATATGTATATGTGTTGTATATATATATATACAACATATCCTCCTGATTCTGTTTTCTTTAAAGAAACCTGATACACAAAACACTAAAACTTTCTCACTATCAGAAATTAGGCTATTTTTCCTTCTTATCAGTTCTGTGTTCACTGAAGTAGCACTTTGAATTTTACTCTAGAGCTTTTCCTCTGCTTTCACAAGTTGGTAACTTTATGGTGGAAGAAGCCTAACTTTTAGTCTATCTCACCTTTTGACAGGCCTTCCTTAATAAGCTTTATCATTTCTAGCTTTTGATTTAAAGTGAGAGATGCATGGCTCTTCTTTTCACTTGAAAATATAAAGGTCATTGCTTGGTTTTTAGTTGGCCTGATTTCAATATTACTGCATGTCAGGGAAGAGGGAGACCCAAGAAGAGGGGGAGAAGGTAATGCATGTTTGATGGAGCAGTCAGAATACATGCACATTTATTTTTTGCTGTCTTATATGGATGCAGTTCATGGTGTCCCCAAACAATTACAATGATATCATCAAAGATCACAAACCACCGTAAGAAATATAATACTAGTGAAAAAGTTTGAAATATTGTGAGGATTACCAACATATGATGCAGACATGAAGTGAGCACATGTTGGGAAAATGGCACAGATTTGCTTGACACAGAGCTGAAACAAACCTTTGATTACTAAAATATTAAACTTGTTAAATATTCTTATAGTTCTCAGTCTTTTGCTAAAATCAAGTATAAAAATACAATATCTGTGATGTAGAATAAGTGGAGCATAATACAATGAAGAATGTCTGTAATTGGGCTCATTTCATAGAGTGCTATTGCTACATATCCAGTTATTTGTTCCACCGAAGGAAAATGGAATCATGAAGAAGAAAACATTATTGTGTGTCTAAAGTATGATAAAGGTCTGCAGTCAGACAGACATGAGTTTAAATCCTAGCATAATTTCCTTGACAAAAGATCAAAACTGTGTCCCAGTTTCCTTAGTTATAAAATGGGTATAATATCTATCTTTTGAGGTTGTTTGAGATTAGTGAAAATTTTAAATGCTGGGCACACAGCAGGCAGTCAATGAACGGTAACTCTAATTATCATCATCACCTCAAAACAGCAGGAGAATATTTTAAAATGTGAAAATTTATATGGCTTATGTAAATATCTAATATTATAAGGATTACAATAATGAATATATATGACATTGGACTAAGAGTTGGGTAGTTGACTAAGGAATACAAAGATAAATGTAGCTAAATATCACTCACTCAAAATACATATTTAAAGTCATTACAATTTTGTTATCCAAAGAACAGCCATAAACAAAAAGTAGCATCCTTTGGATTGAGTATATATGATAAAAACAGTAAAAAAAGCATAGAAAATAAATTATTTGAGACAAATAATCAGATAAGGGCTGGACTATAACCAAGAAAAGGGAGAAAGTTTAGGAGAATTTTTAACTTTGCATTTTAAATGTGCCAAATTCTCATTTCCTGGAAACTAATTGTGTCATTGTGATGGTTCACTTCATGTGTTAGTTTGACTAGGTTATGGTGTTTAGTCAGGCAAGCTCCAACCTATTACTGTGAGTGGATTTTGTGGATTCAAATCATTAGTGAATTGATTGCATCTATAGCTGATTAAATCCACAATCAACTGAGGCTAGTGCTTTCAGCAATAAGCAAAGCCTCATTCAATCATTTGAAGCCATAAATGGACAACTGACAGTTTCAAAAGCCAGAAAAGGAGGGCTAATTTTGAGAGTCTTCACAGCTCTTTCCAGTCTGGAAATCCTATTAGTCATTACTGGGCCCCCAGGCAGATCTCCAGGCTTAACTTTCTTCTCCTCTCTTATTCCACTGTAGTTTTTATTCATTTTTTTTAACTTTTTTCCCCTTATCTCCACTATTACAGTTTTCATTTTCATGAACTATTTTTCAAGTAGTTATCTTAAGGAAGGAGCATCAGAAGGTAACAAGCCTGAGAGAACAAAAATGAGGCAAGAGCTCAGACATCACTTCCACCTTGATTTCCCTACTGGCCTATTGGCTGGATGGGCAGGGTGTGGGGAGGAAGGGGCAGGAAAGTGGTGGGGCATGGTTGGGAGAGGTGATGGTAAGTGATGCTTAAGTTTGGGGAATTCTTTTTAGATGGCACAACATCAAAAGCTGCTGTTTAGGCACTTGATACTATATATAATTTTACTTCCTTTGTCATGAGAAGAAGCCCAGAAATGTTTGTGATTTTGAGTGGTATGGTGGTGCTACTCTATCTCTGTGGCAAGTGGAGCCTAGACACAGGTGTGCACAGTGTAAGGAACATAAGTCACTGACAGCCAACAGGTTACAATGATTGCATCTACAATCAACAAAGGAAATTGTCTTCAACAATAAGCAGAGTCCTCTTCCTCTATCTATTGGAGGTCTTAAAGTGAGAAATGAGGATGTAAGCAGTCAGGAGAATAATACCAGTGACATCATCAACATGCAATGTAAGCATCACTTGCTAAAGTCCTCCCATCAATTTAGCAAATAAAAACAAATTCTATTTGCTTGGAACTGTGGCTGAAAATAGAGACTGGAGAAAGACTCCACAAAAACTGAATCAAAGAAACAGAAAAATATCAGGCTGGAAAATTCTGTCCCAAGACCACTGGTCCATTGTGATAGTCTTCCCCCTCAATTGGGCTTGTTCAATCTCTTCAAACATTTGAAGAGGAACACAAACTGTGTAACTCCTTTTATGTTTCAAAAATCACCTTAATTCCAAAGACAGTAAAGATACTACAAGAAAAGAAAATTACACAGCAATTTCTTTTATGAATATAGATTGAAAAATCATTGACAAGATACTTAGAAATCAAATCAAATCACCCATCAAAAGATACATACACCATGACCAAGTTGGTTTTATCCTAGGTATGCAAGGTGGTTGAACATAAGAAAATCAATTAATGTAATTCCCCATATCAACAAAACTAAGGGGAAAGAATGGCCATCTCAGTGGATGCAGAAAAGGCATTTGAGAAAATTCAACATCCTTTATTGATAAAACCACATAGAAAAATAGGAATAAGAGGAAACTTTCTCAAAGTGATAAAGGGCATATATGAAAACTTACAACAAACATTACACTCAATGGTCAAAAAGTGTAAGCTTTTCCTCTATGATCTGGAACAAGACAAGGATGCACACTGTGACCACTCCACTGTTATTCAACATTGTGCTGGAAGCTCTAGTCAGACCAGTTAGGAAAGAAAATAAGTAAAATCATCCGTATTGGAAAGAAAGAATCAAAACTTTCACTCTTTGTAGAAATAAAATAGAAAATGCTGAGAAATCTACAGTAAAGCTACTAGAGTTAATAAATGAATTTAGTAAGGTGTCAGGGTAGAAGATCGACATGCAAAAATCAGTAGTGACTTTACATATGAGTAATGAGCAATCCGAGGAAGAAAACTAGAAAAATACCATTTTCAATAGTGTTCTAGTTTGTTAGCTGCCAGAATGCAAGACACCAGAGATGGATTGGCTTTTAATAAAAGGGGATTTGTTTTGTTAAAATGTATAGTTCTTCAGAGGAAAGACAGCCATCTTTCAACTGAGGTTCTTTCTTATGTGTGAAGGCACAAGGTGATCTCTGCTGGTCTTCTCTCCAGGCTTCTAGGTTCAAACAACTTTCCCTGGGGTGATTCCTTTCTGCATCTCCAAAGGCCTGGGCTGAGCTGAGCTGTGAGTGTTGAGATGAGGTATGCTGAGCTGCCTTTATTGTGTTACATTAAGTTCTCTCATTTAAGCACCAGTCAATTAAATCAAACATCATTCATTGCAGCAGGCATGCCTTCTATCTGACTGCAGATGTAATCAGCAACAAATGAGGTTCACACACCTTTGGCTCATGTCCACAGCAATAGATCTAGGCACCTTCACTTGGCCAAGTTGACAACTGAATCTAACCACAAATAGCAACTAAAAGAATCAAATACCTAGGAATAAACTTAACAAATGATGTACAGGACCTATGTGCTAAAATTTAAAACTTCTGTGCAGCAGTTTGTCATGAAAGTGAAAAGACTACCTATTCAATGGGAGAAAATATTTGGAAACCACATAGCCAATAAGAGTTTAAGATCCAGAATATATATTTAAAAGCATGCAACTCAACACTAAAAACACAAGCAACCCAATTTTAAAGTGGTCAAAAGATTTGCATAGACATTTCTTCAAAGAACATTTGTGAATGGTTTTTACATGAAAAGATGCCCAACACTACAAGCTATTAGGGAAATGCAAATCAAAATCACATTTAGTCTCTCCAAGAGCATCAACCAGTCACATCTCCTAACCCCATACTGCTTACACCTCTTTTCAACATGAAGAAGTCAGAATGGTCAAAGGAGAAGGAAGAATTATAGCACAGAAGATATGAATTAACAGATGATTTTGACTACTGCATCATTATATTGATATTTATTTTTACACCCCAGTGTCTCAGAATAGCTAAAAAGAAATACCTCAAATTGTGGAGCTGTAACCCATACCATAGTTTGAAATTTATTCTATAAATTCTTGTTAAAATGTACCTAGAAATTTAACACTTTTTTGTATATATGCTATATACTACAATAAAAAAAGTTTTAAAAAATCACATTGAGTTATCAATTCATGCCTACCAGAACAGCTACTATTAAGTAACAGAAATGTACAGAGGATATGGAGAAATAGGAATACACACTCATTGCTAGTGGAAATGTAAAATGGTGCAGCCACTGTGGAAGACAGTTTGGTTATTCCTCGGGAAGCTAAAAATAGCAATACAATATGACCAGACAATTCTGCTACTAGGTATGTACTCAGAAGATTTGAAAGCAGGGACTTGAAGAGTTATTTGTATTTTGATGCTCACAGTGGCATTACTTAAAATTGTCAAATGATGGAAGCAAACCAAATGCTTGTCAACTGATGCATGGGGAACCAAAATATAATATATACATATGAAGGAATACTATACATCTGTAAAAAGTTATGAAGTCTGATGCCTGTGACAACATGGATGAATCTTGAGGCCATCATGCTGAGAGAAATAAGCCAGAAACAAAAGGATAAATGTTATATGATCTCACCAACTTGAGCTAATTACAATAAACAAACTTACAGAATTAAATCTAGAATACTAGCCTACCAGGGGATAAATTGGGTACAGAAAATGTGTAGCTGATGCATAATTTGCACTGAATTTCCATTTAGGTTGACTGTGAAGGTTTAGCAAATGGATGGTGGTGATGATAGAATATTACTGTGAATGTAGTGAACAACACTGAAATATGCATGTGAATGCAGCTGAAAGGAGGAAGTCGAAATTTTGGGTTATGTACGTTACTGAAATGTAAGTAGTAATCCAGACTCAGTAGGAGGGAAGAGGGAGCCAAAGCTTGGGTGGCAGATCCAGTAGTTGGTCATTTCCCTGCTGCTGTGATGGCTTAGGTCAGTTTGACAAAGATGCTTTCTGTCCAGAGCGCCACCAGTCCTGTAGAAAACAGGCAGTAACTAGTCCCGACAGGACAGTTTAACAACTACTTGCTGTGATAGGCATATTTCACAACCTATTTGCAGAAACTTTTCTCTTCCCTTTAAGGTTACCTAACCTCTTTCTCACTGACCTGAGTGCCTTACCCATAACTTCTGTCCCACTTCCACTACTTTCTGATAGATGGGAGTTTTCAGGATTCTTTGAAGGTGTATTAGTCAGGATTCTCTAGAGAACACACAACCAGCAGTAGATATATGTAAATATGAGTTTTATAAAGTGTCTCGGTCAAGCATGAGAATACAAGAATCCAAAATCCATAGGACAGGCAGTGAAGTTGGCAACTCCAATGAAGCATCTCAACAAATGCCACAGGAAAGTCTCCTGGCTGAAGTCTTCAACTGATTGGATCAAATTCACCTCATTGGATTTTCTTGATTGTGATAGACATGACCTTAGTGGATAGTAGATGTAATCAGCCACATCTGCAAATCAAATGACTGATGATTTATAAAACCAGCCTATTGGTTTATCAACCAGCCATGAATAATCCTTTCAGTATTGGGTAGACCCATACTAGCTTCACCTAACAACAGGGTACAGTCACCTGGCCAAGCTGACACCAGAACATAAATCATCACGGTCCAACTCTTGTCAACTTGGAAGTTATACATGTCACCTTGAAACATATTTAATTTCTGAATAGAACAGAATAATGGACATATGTATTTGCCTAATGATACTCAACTGTTCTGCATACAACCAGAAATGCACTAAATCTCTCCAGAATATGGTGCAAGTCCTTGGGTAATATTCATTCTTACACTTTATATCCTATAACTTAAACACTATAACATGAACAATAAAACTTATGTCACATAAAAAGAAAGCAAGATATTTACTTTATGTACAAATACAAACATACTCATAACAAATCGTAGGGGAATTATTCATGAAAAGTTCTCATTTCTATAACTGAATGATGCTTAATCTAATCACCAGAAGGCTTTTAAGGAGGATTCATAAAAGACAGTAAGTCTTCCTGCTTCAGCCAGCAAGCTTCTCCTGTGGAATTTGCCCAGACCCTTCATTGGATTCACCAGCTTCACAGCCTGCCCTATGGATTTGTACTCTTCCATTCCCATGGTTCTCCAGCCAGCATCTCCTGAGAGTTCATTGAGGAATGTGATCAGAGTTACCAGCTTGCAGCCTGCTGTACAGACCTTGGACTCTACATACCTGGTTGCATTAGATACTTTTATGAATTTTGTATCTAAGAATATCTCCTGCTGATTCTGTTTCTCTAGAGACCCTAGCTAAAACACTAGGTAAAGCTATCTGAAAATCCATCCTGTATTTCTAGTTCCCATCTCAAATCTCACCAGTTCCTTGTCCAGCCCAGCTTAGCAAACAAGCACCACATACCAGCATAGACAAAACACTTCTGCAAAATTAATAGAAACCTTTAGTTTTATTAAATTCCCCAAAATAGATTAAAATCCTAGCAATGTGATCCCTCCCCTTGTTGCAACAAGAAAATTAGGAAAGGATTTGAGAAATATTCCTTTCCCATTTTTTATTCAGCTTAGGCCCAGTATCCATGGCCTCCATGTGAAATTGGATAAATTCCTAGTTAGATGCAACGTGAGCTTTCTGTTATGAGAATGGGTTTACTTTTGCTAGCCTCTCCTCTGAGGCTTAGCCAACTCAGGTCTCTCCTGTGAACCAGGCTCACACTGAGAAAACCCAGAAGGGTGAAAGAAATAAACAAGCAGTAGCATGTGCGAACCTAGAGTGATCATTCTGTGCTGCTTTGAGCTGCCAGATTATCTGAGAGAGCAGAGTGGATAGAAAATAGGAGAGAACAGAGGAAAATTATCTTGGTTTAACTTTTCTACCAGAGAAGTTAAGTTGGTCCAATTGTCAAGAGCTCAACTGAGTGTACACCCATTTGGAAATTTTTTAAAACAAGAAGTTAAAGTATGGCAAAAGTTGGTTCAAAGAAATTGGTAGGGAAGTACTATCCAGTTTCAGCAAGAGAGTGGAGAAAAAATTATTTCAAAAAATGTTAATGTTGTCACTTATTGTGTCTTCTTTTAAGGACAGCTAGACAGGAATTAGCAAAATTTTAAATACATGAATGCTTTATCTGGCAATTCCATTTCCAGGACTCTATGCTAGAGAAACAGACAGTGGAAATATGTACATATAAGGATGTTCCCAGCTGCAGTATCTGTAAAAATAAGCACTGGAACTAATTTCATGAACGTCAATTAGAGGAACTTTGAATCCATCCAGATCAAGAAAGGATATGCAGCTATTAAACACATACATACACACAGGAAATGAAAATGCTCATGGCAATAGACTTATAAGAGTTAATGCATACCTTGTGCCAGACACTGGGCTCCATGCTTTTTCTGTACATATTATTTAAGGTTTGGAAAACCCATTAGGGAAGTACTCCTCTCCCACTGATTTTACTATATAGAAATGAAGGAATATAAAATTTAAGTAACTTGTTCTAAATCCAATATGGATAGCAAATTAGGTTTCATACCCATAGACCACAGGTGTAACATGGTTCTCTCATTTTCCATTTCATGAATTTCCAGTACTCCAGGAATAAACAGCTGTAAAACATAAAAGAGGCTGGAGTACATCCATGTCTCAAGCCCAGAAAGGTTACACAAACATCCCTGGGTGTACTTGAACTACCAACCTCTAGGTTAACAGCCTAATGCCCTAGTCAATTGCACCACAGAGACTATGAGAAAGAGCATGCTATTATGCTTTATCTCATATAGAATTTTCATTTGTTTGGTGGTGGCATTGGAAACTTCTTTCTACCCCTTCAAGCCAGTCCATCCTCCCAATTTTCCTTTCTCCAACTTCCCTCCAAACTCACCCCATCCCATACACTCCAGTAGCCAAGGTATGTCAATACCTTGAAGCCAAGAGTCATGTAGTTGTTCATGTTCAGGCATTGCCACAGAACCAAGGGAGCAGGGGACCATGAGGTCTGGATGCCAAGCCAAGCCAAAAGATGAGGACTGCAGCCTCTGAGGCTAAAGTCATCATCCACTTTTTCTTTCTTCACTCTCTCACCTGTTGAGTTGACTACAATTACTCTCAGATGCCAGTGGGGTGGAGAGCATGTGAAGGACCAGATGCCCGGGTCCCAGCATGCTTCCTCTTCTGGATGCTTCTACATATGGACTTCACCTGGCAGAAAACTTGACTTTGCTTACTGTGCAGTCCCTCACTGCAATTGGAAAATTGGGAGGATGGACTGGCTTGAAGGGGTAGAAAGAAATTTCCAATGCCACCACCAAACAAATGAAAATTCTATATGAGATAAAGCATAATAGCATGCTCTTTCTCATAGTCTCTGTGGTGCAACATTTGTCTCGCTCCTGGTGGATGCCAAATAAAAGCTTGGTGAAGGAATGCATTCCACTACATGGTTGATGGAGGGAGTAAAGAATTCCACTGTGGACTGTTAGTTGTTCAAGAGTATTTCCAGAATGGAAGGACAGAAAGGATTTTTCAGAGGCAGGACTTTATGACAACAAGATTAGAAGTAAAGGCCCTGGTCGTGGGAAACTCTGGAGGGCACCATCTGGAATGGCACCTAGCTCCTTTCCCAAAATGATCCTTCAGCCATGCAGATGCCAGTGGAGGGAAGAAGGTATATCACAGAAGCTGAGGTGGAGACCATGAGGTGGGAGTGGGGGCAACCTGGAGTTTGAGGAAAAGGTAAAAAGGGGAAGGGGGATAAATGAGAGAGGTACAATTCTAGTCCCTGAAGAAGGAGGAAGAGGAGGAGGAGGGGGAAGAGGAGGAGGAGGAAAAGGATAATGAACTGCAAGAACATGTCAAAACATAGCTCTGACCTAAAGGTACAATATATTGAGCATGGCACCTGGTGATCTTACAATGTACAGTGATTGGTTCTTTGCATTGTGGCTATAGCAACCTTGAGTTATAGCTTTAAGGATTTCACAGCTGCGCCCATAGCCCTGATGAACATATAGTTTCCCTCTTTGGACTTAAAGCCAGAAAATAATTGAATGAGACTCTTGAAGATCTGTGCAATGGGGACTGCCAAGCCCCTGATGAGAGGTTTACTTGTGGGGCCAGGGAAGGTGACATGACAAGTCAACAGCCCCAGGGATTTGCAGCATGGCACTGGTTCCCCCAAACTCAAAGCAAAGACAGCGAGATAGACTGAGGTAGGAAAAGCGACCAAAGGATGGTGCACCTGGGACTCCTACTTCTGCTTAGGCACAACACTTTGAAGAAAAGCATCCAGGATCGAAATGGAAAGCGAATTTTCCTACGGAGAGGGAAAAGAAAATCGCTGTTTTTCACAATATAGTTTGCTGAATCCGTAGCGTACAACATTTGTTGTTAGTTTAATTATGGTACAGTGAAATGGACTTTTTCTTTTCTTTTGTGTGAACTTCTATGGATTTTAACCCATGTTTAGGTGCAGGTAATCACTGCCACAATCAGAATATAGACCAGTTTCATCTCCCCAAAAAACTTCTTCCAGCTTTCCTGTGATAGTCATATCCTCCCCTCAAACATAACCCCTTGTAATCATTGATTGGGTCTCCAATACTTTAATTGTTTTGCTTTTTAAAAATATTTTATTACAGCAGTTATTGGTTTACAGAAAAGCCATGGAGAGAATACTGAAATCCAATATAACCCCCTCACACACACCCTTTCTCTCTTATTAACACTTTATATTAGTGTGGTTTATTTTTTACAATTGATGCAACAATATTACTATAATTACAATATTAACTGTGGCCCATAGTTTAGATAAGAGTTCACCACAGTTTCATCTTTTTCAGAATGTTTTATAAACAGAATAACACATCTTGTAATCTTTTGCAATTGGCTTTTTCCACACAGCACAATGACTGGGATTCATCCAAGTTATTATGTATATCAACAATTCATCCATTATAATTGATGAGCATAGTCCATCCAGTGGATATAGCATGATTTGTCTATCTGTTCCACCTATTAATGGGTATTTGTGCTGGTTCCAGCTTTTGGCTATTACAAATAAAACTACTATGCATATTCATGTAAAGGGTTTTATTTGAACATAAAATTTTATTTCTCTAGGATATCTATCCAGGTGTGGGCTTGCTAGGTCACATAGTAAGTGTGTATTTAACTTTATAAGAAACTGCCCAAACTCTTCCAGAATGGCTATACCATTTTGCACTCTCACCAGCAAATATATGAACATATATCATATATGTGATCATTCCGGTTGTGCTGCATCCTGGCCAGTTGACATCATCAATTTAAATATATTCGAATTTTAGTAATTCCAATAGGTGTGCAATGATGTCCATGTATTTTGCCTACTTTTTTGTTATTGTTGTTTGTCTATTATTAATTTTGTGAGCTTTCTATATATTCTTGACAGAAGTCCCTTGTTGTAGAAATGATTTGTAATTTTTTCTCTCAGTCTATACCTTTTCATTCTCTTAACACTGCTTTTCACAAATATAATTTTTTACTGTTGATGAAGTCCAATTTATCAATTTCTCACTTTAACGAGTCATGTTTTTGGTCTCACATCTAAAAGCACTTTGCCTAACCCTAGATTATCAATTGTGAGGTTTATGTGGGCCTTTGTTCACATGGATGGCAGATTGTTTCGAAACAATTTATTGAAAAGCTTACCCTTTCTCTACCAAATTGCCTTTGCAGCTTTGTCAAAATCCAGTTAGCCACATTTACATGGGGCTTTTTGGTGACTCTATCCTGTTCAGTTTATTTATGTGCCCATACCTCTGCCAACATCATAGTTTCTTGATAATATAGCTCAAAATTAGGTAGTATGATTCATTCAATTCATTCTTCTTTTCTAAAAATGTAGCTCTTCTAGATTTTGTTTTTTTCACAATCAAACAGTCACATTGTAAATGGGGGTGGGTGGGTGTGACCTACTGTACAGGTCAGCTCTTGCCCAGAGCTGGGGGGCATGACTGTGAGCTGTGTATGTAGATCTCAGAGGGCCATAAACAGATTTTTTTGGGGGGGCAGGGTGAGTTTGTGTGACTGTATGGGCTGCAAGCAGGTATAGTTTGGACATGAAGATAAGCACCCACAGCTTTATGGGACCACCTGTAGGGTCAAGGAAGGGTAAGTGGGTCTCAGGAGGGGTGGAGTGGGACTGTGCTAGTGGAGGAGATTGGGTTGGGCTGGGACAGGTGTGCACATGTTTGGGGTGGGGGTGTAGGGCAGGTATACACATGAGCGGGTTGTTGGGCCAGAATCGCCTGGAGGATAGGGATAGGGATGGGTGATGAGTTTCAGGTGAGTATCATGTGGGGTGAGTCACTGGTTATGGGACTGCAAAGTGAGGGTAGCATGTTCAAGGAACATGACTTGGCTTACTTTCTAGTTACTGTCTCCCTATCTTTGCAATCTTGAGGATTTCAGGCTTTCCTTTGGAATGGGGTGCATTAGGCCATTTGCACCAGCCAGGATGTTCTCTGGTTCTCTGCAGCTCAGTTCTTCAGCTTTTGCAATCAGCATCTCCCCATGTGTTGCAGAAGACCCTCTCAGGTCATGTACACCCTGAAATCACCATTTCATTCATTTTCCTATCCCTTCTGTAGCTATTCCTTGGAGCAGGGTTGAACTTGACCTATCCTATTATACTATTCTCCTGGAACTCCTATCCTTTGGATTTTATTTGTTATATCTATATGCTGTTTCCTTCTCTTAATTTTTATCCTTTAGTTACCCTTACTGTTACTCTTCAGTTCCATACTCTCCTCCAGATCTCCTCTTAATGTCTTTTTTTCAGCTGGCAGAGATTCCTTTAGTATTTCTTATAGAGATGGTCTCTTGTAGACATATTCTCTCAGCCTTTGTCTGAAAATTTTAATCTCTCCCTCAGTTTTGAAGGACAATTTGGCTGGGTACAGAATTCTTGGCTAGAAGTCGTTCTCTTTCAGGATATTAAATATATCATACCACTGCCTTCTCACCTCCATAGTGTCAGTTGAGTAGTCTGAACTCAGTCTTATGTGGTTTTTCTTGTTTGTTATAGATTGTTTTTCTCTTGCACTTTCAGGTTTTTCTGCTTCTCTTCAAAAGTTAACAGACTGATTAGCATGCGTGTTGGGGTACGCCTATTTGGATTGTCAATTTTTTCTGTGACCTATAAAGGATCCATGTATATTATTTTACAGGTATTTTCATCAATCCCTCTGATTAAGGGAACTATGAGACTCTTGATTGGTTCTAGCCACACCACTCCTTCAAAAACTGACAAAGGACCTTAAGTTTCCTCTAATTACTACACTCCTTCTCCTCATTGCCCATCTAAATTCTTGGAAATAGTATTCTCTCTCCATTTCTATGAATTTTCATATTTGAATAAAGGTTAATAACAAACAGTAAAAATGGATAATTGTGGCTAATGATGTTATGGGAGATTTTCATTGTTCGGCTTTTTATTCTTAAGCTTTGCTAATGTTCAAATATACTCCATAAAAACATTTATAAAGTTAAAATTGGAGGAAATAAATTATTTATCAGGACCTTTTATGATCTAAACTTCTCTCAGCTCCCCTTAAAATTCTGTTCTTTAACCCCAGTGCGTGTAACATTGGGTTGGTTAAACACATTTGATGAAATATCAGCCTCTCTCTGACTCTAAACTTCTCCTCTTAATCACTTTTACTGAAATCCTAAAGCCCTAGAAAATAGGAACACAAAGTTCTAAAATTTCTATATTAAAGAAAAAATATTTTTAGAATTAAACCTGTAATATTTTTAAAATCTTCACATTCACATAAACATTTCATGGACAGGAGTATTTCAACATTTTTAGTTAAATAAAAAGTCATGTCTTTTTTTACATGGGCAAGCAGCGGGAATTGAACCCGGGTCCTCTGGCATGGCAGGCAAGCATTCTTGCCTGCTGAGCCATCGTGACCCAAGTCATGTCTTCTGAGTTTCAGTTTTGAGTAAAATATAAATATAGAATTTTATTCTATTTGGGTATTGTTCTCCCTACATTTATATATTTTTACTGATAAAATAAGATAGCATTATATCTATTAGACCTTTAAGGTGATGAAAATTATAAATTTGTATTTAAAGAGATTGTGTTATTACTTCATTTTAAGATTATTTCATTTTAAGATTATTTAAGATTATTTCATTTTTAGAAGAATGTGTTTGTAGGATGTTAGCTTGAGAATTGATTTGAAGATCATTTTTGATAATCAGCATGTGTTTTTGTTAAGGAAAGATAATTTTTTCACCCTACAGTAAAATAACTGTTGCAGAATGAGAAACAGAAATGTTTAGGACAAAATGGATGGGTATAGAAAATTGCAGAAGCCCCTTCTGAAAGGAAATTTATTGCTTGTGGTTAAGATTAAGGCTAAGATTTGATAGCTTTAAAAGATTTTTAAGAGTTTTCTTATCAGCTATATCTTCATGTAAAGCAAGATTTTGCTTTTTTCTCAGTTAAAATGACAATGTTATCTTTTTTTTCTTTTTTGGTTTGCTCTTAGTGAGAAGCTATAAAAGTTTTTAACCACCTGAGCAATCTGCCCAGATGGCAAAGATTCTATGTCATATCAGAACAATATACTTATTGATATTTATATTGACCTACTCATTCCTTACTTTTTGTGGACAATATCTCCTCACTTTTTAAAAAATGAAATCTTTCTGAAACCATGTTAAGTCCTCTATTTATTTTCAATCCTTCTACGTCATTTTGGTTACATAGGGAAGCAAATATTGTTTCAAAGTGACTCATGATCCTATTTAGCAAAATGTTCAATCCTGACAGCATTTTGATATTTCATCTTCCCAAAATCTAACCCAAATGACACGTTCTCAAATTCAATCTTTTTCTGGGATTTTTTAGTGGGACCCCAGAAAATTAAAAAAAAAATTCTCTAACCTTGAAAAAGATAGTGGCTAGAAATAGCTTCATTTGATATGTTATGAGATGCATTAGCAAAGTGTTGCCAAAATAAAAAGGCTTTTCTAACCTTATGGTTAAATTTGTATGGGTAAAACATGTTATTAATATACACACTTCAAAAATTAGGTAAATTTTCTATGTACTTGTCAATGTATAACTTTCCATGAGATGTCCCAGTATAGACCTGCTTGATTTAAGCACCAGTATAGTGTTATTGGTCATAATTTCAGTTATTCTTTTAAAATGTTACATGTTACAGAAACAACCAAATTTCCTTCTCAATTGTATTATTTTCCTAAAAACTTTCATCAGAATTTTCACTTTTATAAAACAGTAAGCCATTTTAAACCTTTTACCATCTGCAGACAATTTTCATCTTAATGTTTCATAGAAAATATTTGCAATAAGCTACAAGTTGTCTGGTGCCAATATGCAAAGGAGGGACAGTCACAGGATCCATAGGGGGAAATTGGAAGGAAAACCTGCAGGACAAATGTCATTGGATTTCAAAGTCTGAAAGTCATTTACTCTTGGGCTTTAGAAAGTGACAGTCCCACCCTTTCCATGGGCCTATGCAGTGGCCCACATCTTTCCAAATCAACCTCAGGGAACTTTGAGGAGATTACCTTTGTCTTGGCTCCACTCTCTCCAGGCATTGGGGCCACATCTGGGCTCTCTGCTATTTCCGGGGCACATGCTCAATCCCTCCATGTAGTGGCAGCCAGGCTCTCCCCAGTCCCCAAGGAGCATGCTGTACTTTCTCAAAGGCCTGAGGCTACATAACTCATCCACTGCAATGAGATGGGAGACTCATCCTCTGCCCTCAGGGCAAACTCACCCTCTCTGTGTATATGGGTGGGTTCACTCTCCTGGCCAAGGTTTCTTGGCTTCAGACCCAAGCTTTCATGATTCTCATTCTGCAAACTCCAATTTGTCCCTTTTGTGTCCCCTTTGTCCATATTGGCAGTGGTTCTGTTTACACCAAGAGTTTCTTCAAGCACTCCAGGACTTCTCCATCATTCTCTCCACTGTTCCTCCAACATCTTTCCCCTTAGCCATCCAAAAAACCATTTCGATCTATCTGATATTTGCAAACTGCAGCAGCACCCCACTCCCTAGTAGCAAATCTGTTCTAATTTGCTAGCAGCCAGAATGGAACATACCAGAGATGGATTGGCTTTTAATAAAAGGGGATTTATTTAATTAGTTATTCAGAGGAAAGGGTGCTAACTTTCAACTGAGGTTGTTTCTTATATGGGAAGGCTAGATTTCTTCTGGCCTTCTTTCTCTCCAGGCCTCTGGGTTCTAAAAATTTTCCCTGTGGTGATTTCTTTCTACATCTCCAAAGGTCTAGGCTGAGTTGCGAGTGCTGAGATGAGGTATGCTGAACTGCTTGGGCTGTGCTATGTTGAGCTCTTTCATTTAAGAACCAGCCAATTAAGTCAAACATCATTCATTGCAGCAGGCACACCTCCTACCCAACTGCAGATGTAATCAGCAATAGATGAGGTTCACATACCATTGGATCATGGCGACACCAACAGAGCTAGGTGCCTACACCTGACCAAGTTGACAACAGAATCTAACTACCACAAAGTCCAAAACCATTTTATTTATTTTCCCAGTTTCAGAAGGAAAACAATGAAGGGATGAAGGTTTCCTAAATCTTCACTACCTTGAAGGTATTCATAATTTAGTTAAAGCCTAAAAAAGTATAAATAATAGATCATTTTAGTTGTAATCTTATATTATGAAATTAGATGTATCTGTTGATTCTCTTAGAAGTAAATATGGATTAGTATTTGGTTAAGGTGTTTATGATCACCAGAAAGTATTGTAAACATTGATATTTACTTTCAGATTCACAATTTCAACATTTTGAAAAAAATATGTTCAGATGTAGTTACTAAAGATAGAGCAGCAGATTTTGGAATGCAATTGTGATCCCATGTGAACTGTTTTAAGTGATATTTCAAAGAGAAGGAAAAGCTAGTATTATCTCCAGTGTTCTGTGATGATCCAAGGTTAAAAGTTGAATCCCTAAGACTCATACCTAAATGATCGAAGAACTTGGTATGGGACATAAAATTAAGTCACCCTAACTGTTTGTCCTTATGTCAACTATTGTATCACGGATGAAAGGACTCCAACAAAATTATATAAAGAGATAAATTGTAATTATTGAGCAGTTATGAGGATAAGTACCGCTGGCATGACAAGAAGGGCACATAAAGGAAGCCCTGCATGAGGTACCTCAAAACCAAAGGACATAATAAGAAGAGAGATAGGGTAGGGAGGGAGAAGAAGAAGAAGAAAGAAGATGGTCATTCTGTTTTCCCATTTACACTTTGTCTTATGCTCATCTCTGATCATATCGTACCTCTCAGAGCTCCTGTGCCATCTTTATTCCTGGGCATATAAATGAAGAGGTTCAGCACAGGGGTGATGATGTTGTAAACAGCTGACTACCACATGTGCTTCTGTATTGTGTGGTAGGAATAAGGAACATGAACGTATAGACAGCTGCTCAATGAAAAGCAGGACCACAATCATATGGAAGGAGTAGGTGCCAAAGGCTTCTTTCTATAGCACTTCACTGAAGTCCTCCCTATGAATAGAGTACAGGATGAGGGTGTTTGGGATAAGGGGCATGAGGACACAGTGTAGGTACATAAGCACCTTGTAGAGTGTGAGATCAGAGGAAGAAAGCTTCAGTATGTTAGGGGCCTCACAGAATAAGTTCAGGATTTCCCTGGACTGACAACATGGTAAGGTCTTGGAATTGGGGCAAGCACAAAACTACCAAGAATTCCCCAAAACCAGCATCTACACATGAGGAGGGGGCAGACTCTCTAGTTCATAAGTAATCTTCAAATGGCAGCATACTGGTCATAGAAAATGGCAGCTAGGAGGAAAATTTCAGCTCCATCAAGGGTCATGTAGAAGAACATATGGATTCCAAAACATGAGGGGGAAATTATTTTAACTCCCATGACCTGGCCAATGAACACATTTGACACAGCCATTGATATCTATGTGAGTTCCATATGAGGGAACTAGTTGATGAAAAAGTATATGGGAGTGTGGCCTTGGGGCTTCATGTGGAGTAGAAGTATGAGACATGAATTCCCTGTCAGGGCTATAAGCATAAACTCAAAGGTTTGCAAGCTTGATTTGATCAGAGAGCCCCAGGAAGATGAAATCAGGGCTTGATGTTTGATTTTCTGAAGTTTGCTGCACTGAATATTTGGGTCTAACTTAGAGTTTTCACTTGGGAAAGAAAACTAGAATGACTACTATTGAATCTATCCTATGTACATGAGTTTTGTAGGCATTTTTTCCAGTAAGATATATGCTCATGGGCTTTGGGCCATTTTTCTAAGGGTGCTTGAGTTGGTGCATTATCATTACATCAAATCCCAGAAAGGCCATGTAACATATTGGTTTGAAATCTGGAGAGAAGTACCAAACAGACTTGAGTTGGGCCTCTCACAGGCTGAATAAAGAAGGAAGCCCTTGAAATCTTAAAATCCTATTTATTTGACCTATAATTGAGAATATAAAAGCATTTTGTGACTGTGCTAGTTTGAAATAATTATGTACCCCAGAAAAGCCATGTTTTTCTGATCCTATCTTGTGGGGGCAACCATGTTTATTTTATCCTGATTCAATATTGTTGGGTAGAAACCCTTTTGATTGGATTGTGTATATAGTAATGGACCTCTCTCCTTCTGGGTGTGGCCTTTTGATTGGATGAAAATGTGACTCCCCCTGTTCAATAAGGATCTTATTTAGTTTATTGGAGTCCTTTAAAAGAGGACACGTTTTGGAGATACCTCAGATGCAGAAGCCTGGAGAACATTTGCTTCAGAGCTGCCAAAGACACCTAAGCATGGATGTTAGGAGCTGCAGAGGCTGGCAGATGTCACCACCTCCTGTGGTGAATTCTATGCACATGGACATCAGGATGCCAGGAGCTGAAGGACCCTTTCTTTCCAGGAAGAGCAACTTGGAGGTGTAGATCTAATGCAGGTTGGGAAAGTTGAAGTTCACTGGCAAAGCCCCTTTGTATACCCAGGGTGAGGTGTAAAGCACTTCATTTTTTCAAGATACAGAGATTAATTTGGTTTTAAAAACATAACATCCTTTGTACTTTATTTCATAGAAGTTTCAGGTACTCTAAATAGAAACTATTTAATGCAAAATTAATTAAATAATTGTTAATTCTCCCTGTTACTTATAGCATTTATGCCCTCCAAAGGGGGTCTAATGTATAAGATCTTCCATACATGTAGATTGACTGAATGAATACATGTAAAGAGGTTAGATGCAGCGATTGGGCTAAAGAGCTGCAGCTCTGTCACCCAGATGAGGAATCCCTCTATACTACTCTCTCAGTTTATTTAGCAAACTAATAAAATATATCCCACTCAATAAATCTGCAACTTAGCTCAGTGAATTTTTATCTGAATTTTTCATTTAAAATCTTCCCATCAAATTGCTAGTCACAGTTGACTCCTATATACTTTTCATGTTAAGGAGACAATTATATTCTACTCTATACAAAAGGTGGGAGATCCATGACCAAGGTATAGACAATCTCAGTGTTGACAGACTCACAGGTAGAGAAATGTGCAGTTTGTTCTCACTTAGCCCCTAGCATTAACACCATGCCTGAAACATGGTGTTAACTAATAAATATTTATGGAATGAATAAATAAATCACAGAGAGAAAATAAGGGGATATATTGAAAAACATTTTTTACACTCACTTTTTTACTTTTTACCATAATTACCTGTGGTAGCTGGAGGTGTTATGTACCTCAAAAATGTCATGCTCTTTTAATCCATTCCTGTGGGTGCAGTCCTATTGTGGGTGAGACTTATTGGTCAGGTTATTTCAATTAGGATGTGACCCACCTCTTTCAAATTGGTTCTTAATTATTTTGCTATAGTCCTTTAGAAGAGGATAAATGATAGGACAAACCCTGAGAGTTCAAGGAGACAAGCATCAGAGAATCTAAGAGACAACTGCAGAAGCTGATAGAAAAAGCCACAGAAGCCAGAAGTTGAATTCAATGAAACCATAAAAGAAGGGTCAGTAGATGCTGGCCATGTGTCCTTTCATGTAACAGAGGTTTCCAAGATTCCAGCAGCCTGTCTTTAGTGAAGTTATTGTCCTGTTAATGGCTTACTTTAGACATTTTCACGGGCCTTAGAACTGTAAATTTATTAAGATATTAAATTCCCATTGTAAAACCCAACATATTCCTGTAATATCGCATGCTGGCAGTATTAGCAAACTGAAATACTAGCCCACTTCCAGTTCATTTTCTCTAACCAGCTGTAGTCTAAAAACTCAAACCTCATCATATTACCATCCTTAAAATATGTCTTTAACTTCTGTCCTTCAGTCAATTCCCACTTCACTCAGAAGCAGATAATATTATCTAAAATGGAGATTTATAGTTCTTTGCAATCAAGTTCTTATATTTGGAGATGGGAATACTCAGAAAATTGTGCCTCAGTCTTTCCTCTGGCACATCATATTCAACCTTCCTTCCATAAGTACTTTTGTTTTCCTGTCTGCAATATCATAATTTTTCTTTAATATCCCTTTAAATTCATGTTCTAGAATTAACAGTTTCAGTGACATTATTTACTCAATGAATCAAAACTCTCTATATAATGATTGTCTTCATTCCTTCAGCTTTCCCCACATTATGGAAAGGGAAATATATTTGGGAGAAAGTCAACAGTCATTAAAAATATAGAGCTGTACTGTGATTTTTGTCATTATTGCAAACAATTTCTCATGCTAAAATTAAACTCATTTGGTAGCCCTTTAGATAGATGTTTTCCCTAGTGGGAGGAGGATGAGAGGGAGAGGGATGAAATCAGATTATGAAATACTATTCCTTGAAAGAAATGTCAATGGTAATTAAAAACTATATAAAATATATCATCACCACATTTTATCAAGGAAAATTAACTTTATCTATAATATAATTATAAATAAAATGGAAATTAAAAACAAATTTCACAAAATTCCAGAGTGTAATGTAGGCAACACATTAAGTATGGTGCTTCCTGATTTTCCATAATTCAATCTGGGATTATTTCCCTTTAGATTCTTAGTACAAATCTACTAATGATAGAGTCTCTCATTTTCATCTCAAAATATTCTACCTCATTATCTTTTTTGGCGTGGGCACTGTA